>CM038681.1:248901926-249063820 GCA_021605205.1 Aegilops longissima
AACAAAATGAAAATCAAGAGGACGACGGGGAGGGATAATGAAACAAACTCTCTGAGGTGAAAAATCCAGTCGACCTGCACTTCATCGTTCTTGCAGGTAGGGATGGAGCACAGACTGCAACCGATCTCGTCATCCTTACGGATCGGGACGGACCGCACGTTGTACTTGTGGCGCGTCTCCGAAGGAGAAGGTAACAGCCGACCTGCACCTCATCGTCCTTGCGGATCGGGATGGATTTCTTACTTAGGCGAGTACTCGGACTGCAGCTAAGCCTCCGAGTGGGAGGTTTGCTCTCCACTCAGTAGGATTTTTCAACACTTAGGCGAGTACTGGACTGCAGCTAAGCCTCCGAGTGGGAGGTTTGCTCTCCACTCGGTAGGATTTTTCAATACTTAGGCGAGTACTGGACTGCAGCTAAGCCCCCGAGTGGGAGGTTTGCTCTCCACTCGGTAGGATTTTTCAAACTTAGGCGACTACTGGACTGCAGCTAAGCCCCCGAGTGGGAGGTTTGCTCTCCACTCGGTAAGATTTTTCAAACTTAGGCGAGTACTTGGACTGCAGTTAAGCACTCGAGTGGAGGCTGGCTCACCACTCGGTAGGATTTTAAACACTTAGGCGAAATGGATTCGCAGCTAAGCCCCCGAGTGGGAGGTTTGCTCTCCACTCGGTAGGATTTTTCAAACTTAGGCGAGTACTGGACCGCAGCTAAGCCCCTGAGTGGGAGGTTTGCTCTCCACTCGGTAGGATTTTTGTGGTGTAGCCCTGAAGGAGAAGGCAGCAGTCGACCTGCACCTCGTCGTCCTTGCAAAGCGCACATTGTATTAAATACTTAGGCGAGTACTTGGACTGCAGCTAAGCCCCCGAGTGGGAGGCTGGCTCACCACTCGGTAGGATTTTAAACACTTAGGCGAGTACTTGGACTGCAGCTAAGCCCCCGAGTGGGAGGCTGGCTCACCACTCGGTAGGATTTTAAACACTTAGGCGAGTACTTGGACTGCAGCTAAGCCCCCGAGTGGGAGGCTGGCTCACCACTCGGTAGGATTTTAAACACTTAGGCGAGTACTTGGACTGCGGCTAAGCCCCTGAGTGGGAGGCTGGCTCACCACTCGGTAGGATTTTTCAAACTTAGGCGAGTACTTGGACTGCAGCTAAGCCCCCAAGTGGGAGGCTGGCTCACCACTCGGAAGGATTTTAAACACTTAGGCAAAACGGATTCGCAGCTAAGCCCCCGAGTGGGAGGCTGGCTCACCACTCCGTAAGGATTTTTTTACAAACTTAGGCGAAACGGATTCGCGGCTAAGCCACCCACTGGGGGGAATTTTTTATGTAAAAAAAGTAATAACAATCACTGGGAAAATTATAACATTCTTGACTTCGATAAACAAACTACAGAGGTACTTTTATTACATCTCATCCGAGTGAGTACTTAAGTATAAAAGGCGGAGCAGCTCCGCATTCAAGCTCGAGGCTCATCAATCAGCGATCGGCGTTGTAAAGATGGTATGCTCCATTGTGGAGAACTCGGTGACGATGAAGGACCTTCCCAAGTGGGAGCGAGCTTGTGTGGTTTCTGTTGATCCACTCGGAGGACTAAGTCTCCTTCTTGGAAGGCTCGACTCTTCACATTTCGGCATGGAATCGGCGCAAGTCTTGCTGATAGATAGTCGAGCGGATCAGGGCCATCTCCTCTCTTCTTCTAAGAGGTCGATGCATCTGTCGGGCTTGTTCCGCTTCATCTTGAGTAGAGTTCGACTCGAGGTGCATTGTGAAGCGGGTCACTCGGCGAACTGCTTGACTCCATAGACCGGAAAGAATGGAATTCTCCCGGTCGACCGATTAGGAGTGGTCCTCAATCCCCAAAGAACCTATGGAAGTTCGTCGACCCACGCTCCTGCTGCATGCTTGAGATCACGCATCAGCCGGGGTTTCAGTCCCTTGAGAATTAGACCGTTTGCTCATTCTGCTTGTCCATTCGACTGGGGGTGAGCAACTGAAGCATAGTCGACTTGTGTGCCTTGAGAGGCGCAAAAGGCTTTGAACTTGTCGGAATCGAAGTTTGACCCATTTTCAGTGATGATGCTATGCGGAACTCCATATCTGAATATCAATTATCTGATGAAACTGATAGCAGTGCATGCATCGAGGTTCTTGATAGGCTTAGCTTCGATCCACTTAGTAAACTTGTCGACTGCCACTAACAAGTGAGTGAAGCCGCTCCTGCCAGTTCTCAGTGGTCCGACCATATCCAATCCCCAAACAGCGAAGGACCAGACGAGTGGAATGGTCTTCAAGGCTGAGGTGGGTTTGTGCGACATATTGGAATAGAACTGACATCCTTCACACTTGTCGACTATTTCCTTCGCCATTTCATTTGCTCTTGGCCAGTAAAATCCCGCTCGGTATGCTTTAGCCACAATGGTCTGAGAGGACGCATGATGACCACGAGGTTCCGAGTGGATATCATCAAGAATTATCGACCTTACGGCTTATACATTTCTGGTGACTCGATCGCGCTTTCTCAGACAAACTGTCCCTTGATCACTTTGAAAGGCCTTAGATCGGCGGACGATCCGTCGAGCCTCTTCTTCGTTCTCCGGAGATATTTCCTTAGGATATCTGCGATTTATGGTACTTGTCGATCGGGAGTGATGACCACAACTTCCATAATTAGGTCGACCACGGTTGGGACCTCAACTTCACGGATCGGTGACACTTTTTGGCTGCGGGGCTTCTTGATTAAAGGATCATCTTGAGCGATGGTGCGTGGATGTGTTCAAAAACACATTCTTGGGAATAGCTTCCCTCTTGGACCCTATTTTAGCCAAATCATCGGCAGCTTGATTTTTCGGTCGGGGTATATGATGAAGCTCTAACCCTCAAATTTCTTCTCTAGCTTTCTCAACTGCGTTGCGATAACGATCATAGCTAAACTTCGACGTCCCTCCTTCCTCACTGATTAACCACGGATCTGAGTCGCCATAGACCATGAGGCGAGGGCGCCGAGTGAAATGGCCATACGCAACCCGTACAAAAGTGCCTCATATTCTGCTTCATTGTTGGAGGAATCAAAGTGAATCTGGAGTACATATCTGAGCTTATCTCCTCGGGGGGAAACTAACACTACCCTAGCACCAGAACCATTCAGCATCTTGGAACCATCAAAGAACATAGTCCAGTGCTTCGAGTGAACTTGAGTCAGAAGCTGCTGTTCAATCCACTCGGTGATGAAGTCTGCTACTGCTTGGGACTTGATAGCTTTCTTTGCCTCAAACTTGATATCAAGGGGAAGGAGTTCAATCGCCCATTTCGCCACTCGACCAGTTGCATCTCTGTTGTGCAGAATCTCGGACAATGGGGCATCGGCAGCCATTTGTAATGGAATGGTCGGAGAAGTAATGAGCAACCTTCTTCGTGGTCATATAAATCCCATAAACAAGCTTACGATAATGAGGGTATCTTTGCTTTGATGGGGTTAATACTTGAAAGATAATATCTTTAGCGTTGAACTTTGAAGGCTTTTCCTTCTTCTTCCCTTTCGACCGTAAATCTTGTCGATGACTTGTCCTGTGGCTGCAATGTAAAGCAGCAAAGGCTCTTTGCTGATTGGGGCAGCAAGCACCGGTGGGTGGAGAGCGAGCTTTAGCTCGCAAGCGCTACATCGGCTTGAGTCCACTCGAACTTGTCGACTTCTTCATCGATCGGTAAAGAGGCAATGCCTTTTCACCGGCGAGATGAATCGACTTAAAGCGGCCAAGCATCGATAAAGCTTACGGACGCCGTGCACACGCATGCAGGCGTTTCATTGGATATAGTGCCAACTTTTTCGGGTTGGCATCGATTCCTCGTTGAAGCGAAAACCGAGTAACTTTCCGCGGGAACTCGAATGTGCACTTTGATGGATTAAGCGATATCATACCTCTGAGATTGGCAAATGTTTCAGCAAGGTCGATCCAACAGGTCGGAACCCTTTCGTGACTTGACCACAATATCATCCATGTATGCTTCCACATTCCGACTGATTTGGTGAGCAAACACTTCGAATCATCCTCATGAATGTGGCTCCGGCATTCTTGAGGCGAATGGCATGGTGACATAACGAAGCACCGAATGGAGTGATGAAAGCTGTTTTGATCTCATCGGGTCCATCTGAGCGGATCGATGGTAACCGGAATAGACGTCTAAGAAAGACAACCGCTCGCATCCCGCAGTCGAGTCGACTATTTGGTTGATGCGGGGGAGAGGAAAATGATCTTTCGGGCAGGCCCGATTGATATGTTTCAAGTCGATGCACATGCGTAGTGACTTGTCCTTCTTGGGGACCATGACAACATTGGCGAGCCACTCGGAGTGGTAAATCTCTCGGATGAACTCCGCTGCTAAGAGCCGAGCCACCTCCTCGCCAATGGCCTTTCTCTTCTGGACGGTGGGCCGTCGAAGATGTTCTTTGACAGGTTTAACTTTTGGGTCGACTCGTGAGCGATGCTCAGCCAGCCCACAGGAACACCGGCATGTCGGCGAGCTTCCATGCGAAGATGTCCCGCCTCACGGAGGAACGGATAAGCGCTTCTTCCTATTTGGAGTCGAGTGTTGTGGAGATATTGATCGGAGCAGCATTGGGGTCGGTCGGTGAATGTGAATCGGTTTACGTCTCACCGGACGATCGAAATGCTGATTCCGTGGCGGGCTTCTTGGCTCGCAACAAATCACTCGGTCTGCAGTTTTCGGTATTCTTGCAGCTCTACCACCGCCATCGAGCATCGGTGATCTTAGAGCCTTTAAAAAACACTCTTACGCTTTCTTCCGATTGCCGGTGTGATGATCACACCTTTGGGGCCTGGCATCTTCAGTTTGAGGTACACATAACACGGTCGAGCCATGAAACGTGCATATGCCGGCCTTCCCAGAATAGCGTGATAAGCACTCTGCAAATCCACGACCTCAAAGGTCAACTTCTCTTTAAGAAAATTCTTGGAATCACCAAAAACCACATCGAGAGCAATTTGGTCGAGTGACTCAGCCTTCTTTCGAGGAATGACTCCATGGAAGCTCATGTTCTTTGGTCTTTGAGTGCGGACATCGAATGCCCATCCCTTTCAATGTCTCGCATACGGTATGTTCAGGCCATGCCACCATCCATCAACACTTTAGTTAGTCGAGTGCCTTGACGACCGGGTCGACCACCAAAGCTTGCCTCCCGGGGGTGGCTATGTGCGTCGGGTGATCGGTGAGTCGAATGTGATGGCGGTCTGAGACCATTTCAGATAACTGGGCGTTGCCGGAGAAACCATATTCACCTCTCGGTTGATAACTTTCAATCGACTTTTGCTTTCAACGTCAGCAAAAATCATCAGGGTGGAATTGACCTGGGGGTATCCACCATCACTATATTCCTTGTCCTCAACTTTGTCCTACTCCTTTTCCTTATCCTTGGGCTACTTCCCCTGGAACTGCTGAATCAAGAGCCGACACTGTCGAGTGGTATGCTTTGGGTAAATGAGTTTAGCCTCTTCATCTTTCTTCGTGTGAATGTGACATGGCAGGTCCAACACATCATTTCCATCTTGGTCTTTCACCTTTTTGGGGTTCCAAGGCCCCTTGGGTTTCCCCTTGAACTTTCCTGGGGTCACGGCCAAGGCTTCTCCAGGAGCAGCTGGCTCGGCTTTCCGCTTCTGCTTCCGACTGGAGTTCCCTCCGCCGGCTTCATTAGCGGCTGACTTGTATTTGCCACTCCGGAGCTGATCCTCTTCTTCACCATTGGCATACTTGGTGGCAATCTCCATCATTCGATTCAGGGTCATGTCTCCGGTCCGGCCGAATTTCAAACTCAGCTCTCTATTCTTAACGCCTTCCTTGAAGGCACAGACTGCCTGGTGATCAGATACATTCTCTACTGTGTGATGCAATCTGATCCATCTCTGGATGTAATCTCTCAAAGTTTCATTCGACTTTTGCACACACGACTGCAACTTTGTCAACCCTGCTGGTCGCTTGCAAGTTCCTTCAAATGTCCTGATAAACACTCGGGCAAGATCTTCCCAAGTGTAAATGCTACTGGGTGCTAACTGATTCAACCATGCTCTGGCCGAACCCTCCAATAAGGGGCAGATGCTTCATGGCTACCTCATCGTTGTCGCCGCCAATCTGAACAGCCACTCGGTAGTCCTCAAGCCAAGTATCAGGCTTGGACTCACCAGTGAACTTACTGACTCCAGTTGCCAACCTGAAGTTGGGAGGAATCACCGCGGCCCTGATGGCTCTGCTAAAATACTATGGTCCTGAGACATGAACTCTGCTGCTGGTGGGCACATCTCTGTCATGGCCTTCTCGGTGAGCTCTGTTCCTGTCGACCAAACCTTGAACGATAATGGATCTCGCATCAAAGCCTGGTTCTCTGGGGTCGACTGGAACCCTTCGCCCAACACTGTGCTGGCGTCTGTCATCCTGTTGCCGAGGAGCGTATGATCCACCCCTTGGGGGATGGGTGGGCACTCGACGTTGATCATTGCGATTGAATCGGTGTTCATACTGCTCGCGGCTCTTGTACTGATCATCACGCCAGCCCCCACGTTCCTCACGCCTCGGGGGCGATCTCGGACTATGGGCGTGGACTGAATCGCAGCAGCGGATATCTGTGAATCCTGTTCGTGGCGTGACCGCGGCTGAATTTTGATCTCCTGCTGCGGAGTAAATCTACGATCAGTAAACCTCTACCCGCCTCCGACTGGGAAGGCTGAATCGATTCTGCTATACGGGCTGCAGCTGCTAGATTCTGAATCGGAGTTCGATGTACCTGAGTCGGTTGTGGAAAGAGTTGACGTCGACTGGAGTCTGGAACCCGCTGCCGCACGCGCTCGTCGAGTACTAGCTGGAGGTTCTCCAGTCGAGTGTGCTCAGCCAAATTGGCCAAGCGCGCATCTTCTAAGGCACGGGCTTCGGGGGTTTCTCCAACGATAGGAGTGTGAGGCGCATCCATGTTCCGGCGGCGAAGTTCTTCCCTCTGCCGCGAAGTGAGGCGCTCGGGTTGATACTCTTCGTGAAACTGCGCCGGATCGCCTCCGCCGTCGCCTCCGTCGGCGCGGGGGAATCCAGGAGGACTGCGTGGTCCATCGACCATCAGAACCTCAACCGCTGGATCACTGCTATCGCACTCGGATGCAGTCTCTGCAGAGCCAGTCGACAGATCGAACAGGCCGTAGAGAGATTCGTCGGGCTCGATTGCGCGACTTGGGAGTGGCCGATGGCGGGCCCTGCGTGCCTCACCCACCGCTGAAGCCTCGACCTACGGGCGCTTGCGCTGCTGGAGAGGCGGGTGTGAGGGCGGCACGAGAGCCGACCGATCTTGGGTCGACGGTTGCCGCAGAAGGGCGCCGCGGACGCCGCAGCGTGAAAGTCGTTGCCCAGCAGGACGGAGTGGCAGCGTCGGCGTCGAGTGGAGCCTCTGAAGCCAGCGAGTCGTCAGCGATGAACGTGAGCGCACCGAGACGGATCTCGCGGCCCTCGACCAAAACTCCACCTGAAACCATGATGAAGGAGATCGGAAAAATCCCAACTTCTCCAATAAATCGCTAGGACACCCGCCCCACGGTGGGCGCCAACTGTCATGGTTCTAACTCTGACAGTAAGATAGGGGGGTAGGAATGGAGAGGCAAGATCCTAGCTATGGAGTAGTTGTATACGCAAGATGTTTACGAGTTCAGGCCCTTCTCGGAGGAAGTAACAGCCCTACGTCTCGGAGCCCGGAGGCGGTCGATCGTATTATGAGCACATGAGTTCTGAGTGCGAACCCTTTACCTTGAGGAGGGGTGGCTTATATAGAGTTCGCGGACCCCTCCAGCCCTCGATTATGCGAGGATTAAGGTACATTAAGATCGGGGAGTTCTTGGTAACACCCACATAAAAATGCTATGATGACCATAAAAGCTACTTAATGACCGACCGTTTGTGTGCGGGCGGCTTTAGATCTTCTGGCGTTCGAGTGGTTTGCTTCATGGTCGAGTGTCTTGAGTTAAATCGAGTGGAACCCTTCCAGGTCGACTGAAAGGTGGTTTCTTCTAGAGATGTCCTTAGGGAGGGTATCTTGGATAGGTCCATGACCCTACCCTAGGTACATGACTTCATCAGATACCACCCCATCATACCACATCATAACCATCTAAATAGCATGTTGGCACGCAAGGTAAACCATTATAACTCATAGCTAATCAAGCATGGCACAAGTAACTATGATCTCTAATTGTCATTGCAAACATGTTTACTCATAATAAGATGAATCAAGAATGATGAACTCATCATATTTACAAAAACAAAAGAGGTCGAGTTCATACCAACTTTACTCATCTCAGTCGGTCCATCATATGTATCATCATAATTGCCTTTCACTTGCACGACCGAACGATGTGAATAATAATAAGAGTGCACGTGCATTGGACTAAGCTAGAATCTGCGAGCATTCAATAAACAGGAGAAGACAAGGCAATATGGGCTCTTGGTTAAATCAACAATAATTCATATAAGAGCCACTTCAACAATTTAATCATGGTCTTCTCCTATCGACCCCCAAAGAAAAGAAAAGAAATAAAACTATTTACACGGGAAAGCTCCCAACAAGAAAAAGAAGAACATGAAATATTTTGGTTTTTTTCTTTTTTTAATTAATACTACTGCAGAAAAATAAAATACTACTAATTTTTTTGGTTTTTGTTTAAGGTTTAACAAACACACAAGAAGAAAGCAGGAAAAATAAAATAAACTAGCATGGATATTACAGTGAAAGAGTATGAGCACCAACATCTAACAATGAGTGTGTGTGTGAATATAAATGTAATGTCGGTGAGAAATACGTACTCCCCCAAGCTTAGGCTTTTGGCCTAAGTTGGTCTATTACCAGGGATAGCTTGGCGGATACCCGTAGGTGTAGCTGGGGTCGTACTGCGACGAAGAATAGTTGGGATCGTACTATGATGCGGCGACTATCGCCTCCTGAGCTGCAGCGTGGAGTCGGGCTGCCTCCGCCCTCCTCTCATACTCATCTGCCTCCTCTCTGGTAATAGTATATCTTCCGTTTGCCTGGTAACCAAAGAAGGCAGGAGCAGGGAGAGTAATACGGACAACATGTCGTTTGTTAAAGATTAGTCGATATAAGAGAGGTGACTCAGGCCTCTCGACAAACTGGTGCGAAGCCATAGAGTTATAATCTAAATAAGCAGGAGGCAACTCCGTATCACCCTCACGGATGTCTATCTCAAGAAAATTAGCTAAGCGGGTTGCATAAATTCCTCCAAAGAAATCTCCATTATATCTATTATGATGCAACATACGAGCTACACTGGCTCCCATATGATAAGATTGGTCTCCTAACACAGCATTCCTGAGAATGCTAAGGTCAGGGACACACATGTGACATGCTTCATCCTTAGCATTTATGCATCTACCTATGAAGAGAGCAAAATAATGTATAGCAGGAAAGTGAATGCTCCCTATGGTAGCTTGCGTTATATCTCTAGATTCCCCTACAGTTATACTAGGAAGAAAGTTTCTAAATTCAGATTTAGGAGGATCCCTAACACTACCCCATTGTGGAAGTTTGCAAGCAAAAGTGAAATCCTCTAAGTCCATAGTATAAGATTTGTCATAAAGATCAAACATGACTGAAGGAGAATTACGCGAAGATGAATACTCAAACCTCCTCACAAATGAGCTTGTGAGATCATGATACTGGGAGCATTTGTCTGCCTCAAAGTCCTCAAGACCGACATTACGCAAATATGCTTTAAATTCTTCTTTAATTCCCGCACGATCCATAAAATTTTCCGACGGCCATTCACAAGGCCTCACTAGAGCGTCTCTTGGCGGTTCCTCGTCAGCATCACGCATAGCAAAGCCTCGGTCCTTGCTTCTTAGACGAACCACCTTGGAACATCTTCCTAAGCATATTGTTTTTCTCTGAAAAATTTCTGAAATTTTTAGTAACTTCAAACAAAGTGAACCAACTTCAATAAAACTGATAGCAACTACTTCTACAAGTGCCTAGAGCCTATATCAAGCATTAGAACTACTTGGAACCATATAAATTTGACATGCAAGCTCAAGAACATGGTCACCTATGCAGCACAAATTTGCAAAGAATAAAGCACTAGAACAAAAACTAATTGGACCAATGGAGGAGTCACATACCAAGGAACAATCTCCCCAAGCAGTTTTGCAAGAGGTGCTTTGAGCAAGGAGATCGAAAATCACAGCAAGGTGGCCTAGAACTCGTGCTTGAGTTGGTTTTTCGTGTTTGTGGGAGGAAGAAGAAGAGGATGGGTGCAGGAATAAGTGGAGGAGGGCCACCATGGGCCCACGAGGCAGGGGGCGCGCCCTCCACCCTCGTGGCCAGGTGGCAGCTCCCCCCGCGGTAATTTTTGCACCATAAATCCTCAAATATTCCCGAAAAAAACATATTAAATTGGCATGTCATTCTGAGGACTTTTATTTTCGGGATATTTTTATATTGCACGGATAAATCAGGAAACAGACAGAAAAATACTATTTTTACTTTATTTCTACTAAATAACAGAAAGTGTAAAGAGGGTACAGAAGGTTGTGCTTCTAGTTTCATCCATCTCATGCTCATCAAAAAGAATCCACTAACAAGGTTGATCAAGTCTTGTTAACAAACTCCTTCCGATTAACATGAAACCGAAGAAATTTCGAATAACACTAGGTTACCTCAACGGGGATATGCACATCCCCAATAATAAGTATATCATATTTCTTTTTGACAGTAGGAAGAGGAAATTCAAAACCTGCAAATATAATCGATGGAATTTTTCCAATAGAGTTGATGCTGTGGACTTGAGGTTGTTTCCTCGGAAAGTGTACCGTATGCTCATTACCATTAACATGAAAAGTGATATTGCCTTTGTTGCAATCAATAACAGCCCCTGCAATATTAAGAAAGGGTCTTCCAAGAATAATAGACATACTACCATCCTCGGGAATATCAAGAATAACAAAGTCCGTTAAAATAGTAACGTTTGCAACCACAACAGGCACATCCTCACAAATACCGACAGGTATAGTAGTTGATTTATCAGCCATTTGCAAAGATATTTCAGTAGGTGTCAACTTATTCAAGTCAAGTCTACGATATAAAAAGAGAGGCATAACACTAACACCGGCTCCAAGATCACATAAAGCAGTTTTAACATAATTTCTTTTAATGGAGCATGGTATAGTAGGTACTCCTGGATCTCCAAGTTTCTTTGGTATTCCACCCTTAAAAGTATAATTAGCAAGCATGGTGGAAATTTCAGCTTCCGATATCTTTCTTTTATTAGTGATGATATCCTTCATATACTTAGCATAAGGATTAGTTTTGAGCACATCAGTCAATCGCATACGTAAAAAGATAGGTCTAATCATTTCAGCAAAGCGCTCAAAATCCTCATCATCCTTTTCTTGGATGGTTTGGGAGGAAAAGGCATGGGTTTACGAACCCATGGTTCTCTTTCTTTACCATGTTTCCTAGCAACAAAGTCTCTCTTATCATAACATTGATTCTTTGATTGTGGGTTATCAAGATCAACAGCAGGTTCAACTTCTACATCATTATCGTTACTAGGTTAAGCATCCTCATGAACATCATCATTAACATTTTCACTAGGTTCATGTTCATTATCAGATTGTGTTTCAGCATCAGACACAGAGATATCATTTGGATTCTCAGGTGGTTCAGCAATAGGTTCACTAGAAGTTTGCAAAGTCCTATCATTTTTCTTTTTCTTCCTTTTAGAAGAACTAGGAGCATCAATATTATTTCTCTGAGAATCTTGCTCAATTCCCTTAGGGTGGCCTTCAGGATACAAAGGTTCCTGAGTCATTCTACCAGTTCTAGTAGCCACTCTAACATCATAATCATTTTTCTTACTATTCATTTCATCAAGCAATTCATTTTGAGCCTTAAGTACTTGTTCTACTTGAGTGGTAACCATAGAAGCATGTTTGCTAACAAGTTTAAGTTCACCTCTAATATTAGCCATATAATCACCCAAGCGTTGAATCATATAAGCATCTTGTTTTAGTTGTCTACCAAAATAAGCATTGAAGTCTTCTTGCTTAAACATAAAGTTATCAAACTCATCCAAGCACTGACTAGCAATTTTAGTAGGAGGGATTTCAGCTTTATCATATCTATAGACAGAATTTACCTTAACTACCTTTGTCGGGTTATCGGGATCAGGAGGTTCTTCAATAAATAAAGGATTAAGATCATATGTTTCTTCAACAGGCGGTAAATTAAGACCATGTATTTCTTCAATAGAAGGTAAATTCTTAACATCTTCAGCTTTAATACCTTTTTCTTTCATAGATTTCTTTGCCTCTTGCATATCTTCGGGACTGAGAAATAGAACACCTCTCTTCTTCGGAGTTGGTTTAGGAATAGGCTCATTAATTGGAGCAGGAGCTGGCTCAGGGGCTGGATCAGGAGGTGTCCAATTATTTTCATTTGTGAACATATTATTCAATAGAATTTCAGCTTCATCCGGAGTTCTTTCCCTGAAAAGAGAACCAGCACAACTATCTAGGTAATCTCTGGAAGCATCGGTTAGTCCATTATAAAAGATATCAAGTATTTCATTTTTCTTAAGAGGATGATCAGGCAAAGCATTAATTAACTTGAGAAGCCTCCCCCAAGCTTGTGGGAGGCTCTCTTCTTTAATTTGCACAAAGTTGTATATTTCCTTTAAAGCAGCTTGTTTCTTATGAGCAGGGAAATATTTAGCGAAGTAATAAATCATATCACGGGACTACGCACACAACCAGGATCAAGAGAATTAAACCATATCTTAGCATCACCCTTTAATGAGAACGGAAATATTTTAAGTATATAAAAGTAGCGAGATCTCTCATCATTAGTGAACAGGGTGGCTATATCATTTAATTTAGTAAGATGTGCCACAACAGTTTCGGATTCATAACCATGGAAAGGATCAGATTCAACCAAAGTAATTATATCAGGATCAACAGAGAATTCATAATCCTTATCGGGAACACAAATAGGTGAAGTAGCAAAAGCAGGATCAGGCCTCATGTTATCTCTAAGTGATTCTTTGTTCCATTTAGCTATTAACCTTCTAAGCTCATCATTATCGTTGCAAGCTAAAATAGCAGCAGAAGCCTCTCTATCAAAAATATAACCTTCAGGAATGACAGGCCTATCCTCATCATCATTTTCATCAATATTATCAGATTCAATAATTTCTTTCTCTCTAGCCCTAGCAATTTGTTCATCAAGAAATTCACTAAGGGGCACAGTAGTATCAGGCATAGAAGTAGTTTCATCATAAGTATCATGCATAGCAGAAGTGGCATCATCAATAATGTGCGACATATCAGAACGAATAGCAGAAGCGGGTTTAGGTCTCGCAAGCTTACTCATAACAGAAGGTGAATCAAGTGCAGAGCTAGATGGAAGTTCCTTACCTCCCCTCGTAGTTGAGGGATAAATTTTTGTTTTCTCGTCTTTCAAGTTCTTCATAGTGTCCAGCAGATATAAATCCCAAGTGACTCAAAGAATAGAGTTATGCTCCCCGGCAACGGCGCCAGAAAAAAGGTCTTGATAACCCACAACTATAGGGGATCGCAACAGTTTTCGAGGGTAGAGTATTCAACCCAAATTTATTGATTCGACACAAGGGGAGCCAAAGAATATTCTCAAGTATTAGCACCTGAGTTGTCAATTCAACCACACCTGGAAACTTAGTATCTGCAGCAAAGTGTTTAGTAGCAAAGTAACATGATAGTGGTGGTAACGGTAACAAAAGAGTAATGAAAGCAAAGTAATATTTTTGGTATTTTGTAGTGATTGTAACAATAGCAACGGGAAAGTAAATAAGCGTAAACTAGTATATGGAAAGCTCGTAGGCACCGGATAAGTGATGGATAATTATGCCGAACGCGGTTCATCATGTAACAGTCATAACATAGGGTGACACAAAACTAGCTCCAATTCATCAATGTAATGTAGGCATGTATTCCGAATATAGTCATACGTGCTTATGGAAAAGAACTTGCATGACATCTTTTGTCCTACCCTCTCGTGGCAGCGGGGTCCTAATGGAAACTAAGGGATATTAAGGCCTCCTTTTAATATAGAACCGGAACAAAGCATTAGCACATAGTGAATACATGAACTCCTCAAACTATGGTCATCGCCGGGAGTGGTCCCGATTATTGTCACTTCGGGGTTGCCGGATCATAATACATAGTAGGTGACTATAGACTTGCAATATAGGATCAAGAACTCACATATATTCATGAAAACATAATAGGTTCAGATCTGAAATCATGGCACTCGGGCCCTAGTGACAAGCATTAAGCATCGCAAAGTCATAGCAACATCAATCTCAGAACATAGTGGATACTAGGGATCAAACCCTAACAAAACTAACTCGATTACATGATAAATCCCATCCAACCCATCACCGTCCAGCAAGCCTACGATGGAATTACTCACGCACGGTGGTGAGCATCTTGAAATTGGTGATGGAGGATGGTTGATGATGACGACGGCGACGAATCCCCCTCTCCGGAGACCCGAACGGACTCCAAATCAGCCCTCCCGAGAGGTTTTAGGGCTTGGTGGTGGATCTGTATCATAAAACGCGATGATTTCTTCTCCTCTATTTTTTCTCCCCTAAACCAAATATATAGAGTTGGAGTTGGCGCCGGAAGGTCTCTAGGGGGCCCATGAGGTAGGGGGGCGCGCCCCACACCCTCGTGGACAGGGTTGATACGTCTCCGTCGTATCTACTTTTCCAAACACTTTTGCCCTTGCTTTGGTCTCTAATTTGCATGATTTGAATGGAACTAACCCGGACTGATGCTATTTTCAGCAGAATTGCCATGATGTTGTTTTATGTGCAGAAAATAGAAGTTCTCGGAATGACCTGAAACTTCATGGAACATCTTAGAAAAATCAATAAAAAATCCTCACCAAAGATGAAGTCCAGGGCCCACACCTGTCCCACGAGGTGGGGCGCTCCCCTAGGGGCGCCCCTACCTCGTGGGCCCCCTGGAGACTTTCCGACGCCAATTCCAACTCTATATATTCGCTTTCGGAGAGAAAAAAAATCAGGGCGAAGAAATCATCGCATTTTACGATACAGAGCCGCCGCCAAGCCCTAAAACCTCTCGGGAGGGCTGATCTGGAGTCCGTTCGGGGCTCCGGAGAGGGGGATTCGTCGCCGTCGTCATCATCAACCATCCTCCATCACCAATTTCATGATGCTCACCGCCATGCGTGAGTAATTCCATCGTAGGCTTGCTGGACGGTGGTGGGTTGGATGAGATCTATCATGTAATCGAGTTAGTTTTGTTAGGGTTTGATCCCTAGTATCCACTATGTTCTGAGATTGATGTTGCTATGACTTTGCTATGCTTAATGCTTGTCAATAGGGCCCGAGTGCCATGATTACAGATCTGAACCTATTATGTTTTCATGAATAGATGTGAGTTCTTGATCCTACCTTGCAAGTCTATAGTCACCTACTATGTGTTATGATCCGGCAACCCCGAAGTGACAATAATCGGGATCACTCCCGGTGATGACCGTAGTTTGAGGAGTTACTATGTGCTAATGCTTTGTTCCGGTTCTCTATTAAAAGGAGGCCTTAATATCCCTTAATTTCCAATAGGACCCCGCTGCCACGGGAGGGTAGGACAAAAGATGTCATGCAAGTTCTTTTCTATAAGCACGTATGACTATATTCGGAATACATGCCTACATTACATTGATGAATTGGAGCTAGTTCTGTGTCACCCTATGTTATGACCGTTACATGATGAACCGCATCCGACATAATTATCCATCACTGATCCGGTGCCTACGAGTTTGCCATATACTGGTTTACGCTTATTTACTTTTCCGTTGCTACTGTTACAATCACTACAAAACACCAAAAACATTACTTTTGCTTCTGTTCCTTTTGTTACCGTTACCACCACTATCATATTACTTTGCTACTAAACACTTTGCTGCAGCTATTAAGTTTCCAAGTGTGGCTGAATTGATAACTCAGTTGCTAATACTTGAGAATATTCTTTGGCTCCCCTTGTGTCGAATCAATAAATTTGGGTTAAATACTACCCTCAAAAGCTGTTGCGATCCCCTACACTTGTGGGTTATCAAGACTAATTTCTGGCGCCGTTGCCGGGGAGCATAGCTCTATTCTTTGAGTCACTTGGGATTCATATCTGCTGGACACTATGAAGAACTTTAAAGACGCTAAGACAACAATTTATCCCTCAACTACGAGGGGAGGTAAGGAACTGCCATCTAGCTCTGCACTTGATTCACCTTCTGTTATGAGTAAGCTTGCGACACCTAAACCTGCTACGCTATTCGTTCCGATATGTCGCATGTTATTGATGATGCCATACGCTATGCATGATACTTATGATGAAACTACTTCTATGCTTGATACTACTGTGCCCCTTAGTGAATTTCTTGAAGAACAAATTGCTAGGGCTAGAGAGAAATAAATTATTGAAACTGATAATATTGATGAAATTGATGATGAAGATATGCCTGTTATTCCTGCGGGTTATTTATTTGATGTTGAATCTTCTGCAGCTATCTTAGCTTGTGAAGATAGAATTGAGCTTAAGAGGTTATTAGTTAAATGGAGTAAGGAATCTCTTAAGGATAGAATGAGACCTGACCCTGCTTTTGCAACCTCACCTATTTGTGTTGTCGATAAGGATTATGAATTCTTTGTTGATCCTGATATAATTACTTTGGTTGAATCTGATCCTTCTCATGGCTATGAATCAGAAACTGTTGTGGCACATCTTACTAAATTAAATGATATAGCCACCCTGTTCACTAAAGATGAGAGATCTCGCTACTTTTATATCCTTAAAATATTTCCGTTCTCATTAAAAAGTGATGCTAAGATATGGTTCAATTCTCTTGATCCTGGTTGTGTGCGTAGTCCTCAGGATATGATTTACTACTTCTCTGCTAAATATTTCCCTGCTCATAAGAAACAAGCTGCTTTAAAGGAAATATACAACTTTGTGCAAATTGAAGAAGAGAGTCTCCCACAAACTTCGGGGAGGCTTCTCAAGTTACTTAATGCTTTGCCTGATCATCCTCTTAAGAAACCTGAAATACTTGATATCTTTTATAATGGACTCACCGATGCTTCCAGAGATTACCTGGATAGTTGTGCTGGTTCTCTTTTCAGGGAAAGAACACCGGATGAAGCTGAAATTCTACTGAATAATATGTTGGCAAATTAAAATAATTGGACGCTTCCTGAGCCAGCTCCTGCTCCAATTACTGATCCTATTCCTAAACCAACTCCGAAGAAGAGAGGTGTTCTATTTCTCAGTCCCGAAGATATGCAAGAGGCAAAGAAATCTATGAAAGAAAAAGGTATTAAAGCTGAAGATGTTAAGAATCTACCTCCTATTGAAGAAATACACGGTCTTAATTTACCGCCTGTTGAAGAAACATATGATCTTAATCCTTTATTTATTGAAGAACCTCCAGGTCTTGATAACCCGACGCAGGTAGTAAAGGTAAATTCTCTCTATAGATATGATAGAGCTGAAGTCCCTCCTACTAAGATTGCTAGTCAGTGCTTGGATGAATTTGATAACTTTATGTTTAAGCAAGAAGACTTCAATGCTTATTTTGGTAGACAATTAAAAAAATAGTTATAGATTAAACAATTGGGTGATTATATGGCTGATGTTAGAGGTGAACTTAGACTTGTTAGCAAGCATGCTTCTATGGTTACCACCCAAGTAGAACAAGTACTTAAAGCTCAAAATGATTTGCTCAATGAAATGAATAGTAAGAAAAATGATAATGCTGTTAGAGTGGCTACTAGAACTGGTAGAATGACTCAGGAACCTTTGTATCCTGAAGGCCACCCTAAGAGAATCGAGCAAGATCCTCAGAGAAATAATATCGATGCACCTAGTTCTTCTAAAAGGAAGAAAAAGAAAAATGATAGGACTTTGCAAACTTCTAGTGAACCTATTGCTGCAACACCTGAGAATCCAAATGATATATCTATGTCTGATGCTGAAACACAATCTGGTGCTGAACATGAACCTAGTGATAATTCTAATAATGATGTTCATGATGATGCTCAACCTAGTAATGATAATGATGTAGAAATTGAACGTGTTGTTGATCTTAATAACCCACAATCAAAGAATCAATGTTATGATAAGAGAGACTTTGTTGCTAGGAAACACGGTAAAGAAAGAGAACCATGGGTTCAGAAACCCATGCCTTTTCCTCCCAAACCATCCAAGAAAAAGGATGATGAGGATTTTGAGCGCTTTGCTGAAATGATTAGACCCATCTTCTTACGTATGCGCTTAACTGATGTGCTTAAAACAAATCCTTATGCTAAGTATATGAAGGATATCATTACTAATAAAAGAAAGATACCGGAAGCTGAAATTTCCACCATGCTTGCTAATTATACTTTTAAGGGTGGAATACCAAAGAAACTTGGAGATCCAGGAGTGCCCACTATACCATATTCCATTAAAAGAAATTATATTAAAACTGCTTTGTGCGATCTCGGAGCTGGTGTTAGTGTTATGCCTCTCTCTTTATATCGTAGACTTGACTTGAATAAGTTGACACCTACTGAAATATCTTTGCAAATGGCCGATAAATCAACTGCTATACCTGTCGGTATTTGTGAGGACGTGCCTGTTGTGGTTGCAAACGTTACTATTTTATCGGACTTTGTTATTCTTGATATTCCTGAGGACGATAGTATGTCTATTATTCTTGGAAGACCTTTTCTGAATACTGGAGGGGCTGTTATTGATTGCAACAAAGGCAATGTCACTTTTCATGTTAATGGTAATAAGCATACAGTACACTTTCCGAGGAAACAACCTCAAGTTTATAGCATCAACTCCATTGGAAAAATTCCATCGATTATATTTGGAGGTTTTGAATTTCCTCTCCCTACTGTCAAAAAATATATGATATACTTATTATAGGGGATGTGCATATCCCCGTTGAGGTAACTTAGTGTTATTCGAAATTTCTCCGGTTCCATGATTATCGGAATGAGTTTGTTAACAAGACTTGATCAACCTTGTTAGTGGATTCCTTTTGATGAGCATGAGACGGATGAAACTAGAGGCACAACCTTCTGTACCCTCTCTATTTTCTGTTATTTAGTTGAAATAAAGTAAAAATAGTATTTTTTTTGTCTGTTTCCTCCTTTATCTGTGCAATATAAAAATATCCCGAAAATAAAAGTCCTCAGAATGCCATGCCAATTTAATATGATTTTTTCGGGAATATTTGAGGATTTACTGTGCAAAAATTACCGCTGGGGGAGCTGCCACCTAGCCACGAGGGTGGAGGGCGCGCCCCCCTGCCTCGTGGGCCCATGGTGGCCCTCCTCCACTTATTCCTCCCACAAACCCGAAAAACCAACTCAAGCACGAGTTCCAGCCACTTTTGCTACGATTTTCGATCTCCTTGCTCAAAGCACCTCTCGCAAAACTGCTTGGGGAGATTGTTCCTTGGTATGTGACTCCTCCATAGGTCCAATTAGTTTTTGTTCTAGTGCTTTATTCTTTGCAAATTTGTGTTGCATAGGTGACCATGTTCTTGAGCCTGCATGTCTAATTTATATGGTTCCAAGTAGTTCTAATGCTTGATATAGGCTCTAGGCACTTGAAGGAGTAGTTGCTATCAGTTTTATTAAAGTTGGTTCACTTTTATTTTGAAGTTACTAAAAATTTCAGAATTATTTCAAAGGAGGAAATATGCTTAGGAAAATGTTTCAAGGCGGTTCATCAAGGAAGCAAGGCCCCAGGCTTGCAATACGTGATGCCGATGAGGAGCCCCCGAGGGACGCTTTAGTGTGGTCGTGTGAATGGCCGTCGGAAAATTTTATGGATCGTGCGGGAATTAAAGAAGAATTTAAAGCATATTTGCGCAATGCCGGTCTTGAGGATTTTGAGGCTGACAAATGCCCCCAGTATCATGATCTCACAAGTTCATTTGTGAGGAGGTTTGAGTATTCATCTTCGCGTAATTCTCCTTCAGTCATGTTTGATCTTTATGACAAATCTTATACCATGGACTTAGAGGATTTCACTTTTTCTTGTAAACTGCCACAATGGGGTAGCATTAGGGATCCCCCTAAAACTGAATTTAGAAACTTTCTTGCTAGTATAACTGTAGGGGAATCTAGAGATATAACGCAAGCTACCATAGGGAGCATTCACTTTCCTGCTATACATTATTTTGCTCTCTTCATAGGTAGATGCATAAATGCTAAGGATGAAGCAAGTCACATGTGTGTCCCTGACCTTAGCATTCTCAGGAGTGCTGTGTTAGGAGACCAATCTTATCATATGGGAGCCATCGCAGCTCGTAGGTTGCATCATAATAGACATAATGGGGATTTCTTTGGAGGAAATTATGCAACCGGTTTAGCTAATTTTCTTGAAATAGATATTCGTGAGGGTGATACAGAGTTGCCTCCTGCATATTTAGATTATGATTCTATGGCTTCGCACCAGTTTGTCGAGAGGCCTGAATCGCCTCTCTTATATCGACTAATCTTTGATAAACGGCGTGTTTTCCATATTACTCTCCCTGCTCCTGCCTTCTTTGACTCGCAGACAAAAAGAAGATATGTTATTACCAGAGAGGAGGCAGAAGAGTACAAAAGGAGTGCGGAGGCAGCCCGACTCCATGCTGCGGCTCAGCAGGCAATAACCGTTGCATCGCAGTACGACCCCAGCTACACCTACGGATATTCGCCAGGCTATCCCTGGCAATAAACCAACTTAGGCCAAAAGCCTAAGCTTGGGGGAATACGTATTTCTCACCGACATTACATTTATGTTCACACACTCATTGCTAGGTGTCGGTGCTCATACTCTTTCACTATGAAATCCATGCTAGTTTATTTTCTTTTTCCTGCTTTCTTCTTGTGTGTTTAATAAACCTTATGAAAAACAAAAAAAAAATAGTAGTAGTTTACTTTCCTGCTGTAGTAGTAATTAAAAAGAAAAACCCAAAAATATTTCCCGTTCTTCTTTTGCTTGTTGGGAGCTTTCCCGTGTAAATAGTTTTATTTCTTTTCTTTCCTTTGGGGGTCGATAGGAGAAGACCATGATTAAATTGTTTAATGGCTCTCATATGCATTATTGTTGATTTAACTATGAGCCATATTGCCTTGTTTTCTCCTGTTTATTGAATGCTCACAGATTCCAGCTTAGTCCAATGCACATACACGCTTATCATTATTCACATGGTTCGGTCGTGCAAGTGAAAGGCAATTATGATGATATATGATGAATTGACTGAGATGGGAAAGACTGGTATGAACTCGACCTCTTTTGTTTTTGTAAATATGATGAGTTCATCGTTCTTGATTCAGCTTACTATGGATAAACATGTTTGCAATGACAATTAGAGATCATAGTTGCTTATGCCATGCTTGATTAGCTATGAGTTATAATGGTTTACCTTGCGTGCCAACATGTTATTGAGATGATTATGATGTGGTATGATGGGGTGGTATCCTCATTTAAATGATTTGAGTGACTTGACTTGGCACATGTTCACACATGTAGTTGAAACAAATCAACATAGCCTTCACGATATTTATGTTCATGGTGGATTATATCCTACTCATGCTTGCATCCAATGTTTATTAATTTTAATGCATGTACATGGCTGTTGTCGCTCTCTAGTTGGTCCCTTCCTAGTCTTTTGCTAGCCTTCACCTGTACTAAGCGGGAATACTGCTTGTGCATCCAATCCCTTAAACCCCAAAGTTATTCCATATGAATCCACTATACCTTCCTATATGCGGTATCTACCTGCCGTTCCAAGTAAATTTGTATGTGCCAAACTCTAAACCTTCAAATAAACATTCTGTTTGGTATGCTCGAATAGCTCATGTATCAACCAAGGCTGCCCTTATCTTCCATGTTAGGCGGGTTATTCTCAAGAGGAGTGGACTCCGCTCCTCATTCACGAGAAAATGGCTGGTCACCGGGATGCCCAGTCCCATGCTTTATGCAAACTAAATCAAAATTAATTGCAAACAAAACTCCCCCTGGGACCTGATGTATGTTGGAGGCACTCGTTGTTTCGAGCAAGCCATGGATTGATGCTTGTTGGTGGAGGGGGGGTATAAACTTTACCATTCTGTTTGGGAACCACCTATAATGTGTGTGACATGGAAGATATCGCCATCTCTTAGTTGTTACATTGACAATGAAAGTATACCGCTCAAAATATAATTTATCTCTATTTCAAAACCGAGCTCTGGCACCTCTACAAATCCCTGCTTCCCTCTGCGAAGGGCCTATCTATTTATTTTTATGCTAAGTCATCACCCTCTTATTAAAAGCACTAGTTTGGAAACACAGTGTCATTTGCATTCATTACTATTAATTTATATTGGGTGTGACTATGATCAGATCTCTTTTACCATGAATTACAATGTCTAGTCAGTCCTTGATCTTTAAAGGTGCTCTGCATTTATGTTTTGCGGTCTCAGAAAGGGCTAGCGAGATACCATCTTGTTATATCATATTATGATTGTTTTGAGAAAGTGTTGTCACCCGAGTTTTATTATTATTGCTCGCTAGCTGATTATACTATTGATATGAGTAAACATGAGACCTGAGAATTATTGCAAATGTGGTTAGTCATGATCTTTGCTGAAAACTTGAATGCTGGTTTGACATATTTACAACAACAAGAGCAAACAGAGTTTGTAAAAGTTTTTCTTTCTTTTCAGGTTTGTCAACTGAATCGCTTGAGGACAAGCAAGGGTTTAAGCTTGGGGAGTTGATCGTCTCGTCGTATCTACTTTTGAAACACTTTTCCCTTGTTTTGGTCTCTAATTTGCATGATTTGAATGGAACTAACCCGGACTGACGCTGTTTTCAGCAGAATTGCCATGATGTTGTTTTATGTGCAGAAAATAAAAGTTCTCGGAATGACCTGAAACTTCACGGAACATCTTAGAAAAATCAATAAAAAATCCTCGCCAAAGATGAAGTCCAGGGGGCCCACACCCTGTCCACGAGGGTGGGCCCCCCCTAGGGCGCGCTCCCCTACCTCGTGGGCCCCTGGAGACTTTCCGACGCCAACTCCAACTCTATATATTCGCTTTCGGAGAGAGAAAAATCAGGGAGAAGAAATCATCGCGTTTTACGATACGGAGCCGCCGCCAAGCCCTAAAACCTCTCGGGAGGGCTGATCTGGAGTCCGTTCAGGGCTCCGGAGAGGGGGATTCATCGCCGTCGTCATCATCAACCATCCTCCATCACCAATTTCATGATGCTCACCGCCATGCGTGGGAAATTCCCATCGTAGGCTTGCTGGACGGTGATGGGTTGGATGAGATCTATCATGTAATCGAGTTAGTTTTGTTAGGGTTTGATCCCTAGTATCCACTATGTTCTGAGATTGATGTTGCTATGACTTTGCTATGCTTAATGCTTGTCACTAGGGCCCGAGTGCCATGATTTCAGATCTGAACCTATTATGTTTTCATGAATATATGTGAGTTCTTGATCCTATCTTGCAAGTCTATAGTCACCTACTATGTGTTATGATCCGGCAACCCTGAAGTGACAATAATTGGGACCACTCCCGGTGATGACCATAGTTTGAGGAGTTCATGTATTCACTATGTGCTAATGCTTTATTCCGGTTCTCTATTAAAAGGAGGCCTTAATATCCCTTAGTTTCCAATAGGACCCCGCTGCCACGGGAGGGTAGGACAAAAGATGTCATGCGAGTTCTTTTCTATAAGCATGTATGACTATATTCAGAATACATGCCTACATTACATTGATGAATTGG
The DNA here is from genome assembly GCA_021605205.1 of Aegilops longissima. Classification (NCBI taxonomy): domain Eukaryota; kingdom Viridiplantae; phylum Streptophyta; class Magnoliopsida; order Poales; family Poaceae; genus Aegilops; species Aegilops longissima. The sequence continues at coordinate 248,925,808 of CM038681.1, forward strand.
AGCTAGTTCTGTGTCACCCTATGTTATGACCGTTACATGATGAACCGCATCATCATAATTATCCATCACTTATCCGGTGCCTCTGAGTTTGCCATATCTTGGTTTATGCTTATTTACTTTTCCGTTACTCTTTGTTACAATCACTACAAAACACCAAAAACATTACTTTTGCTTCTGTTCCTTTTGTTACCGTTACCACCACTATCATATTACTTTGCTACTAAACACTTTGCTGCAGATATTAAGTTTCCAGGTGTGGCTGAATTGACAACTCAGTTGCTAATACTTGAGAATAGTCTTTGGCTCCCCTTGTGTCGAATCAATAAATTTGGGTTAAATACTACCCTCGAAAGCTGTTGCGATCCCCTACACTTGTGGGTTATCAAGGGTGTGGGCCCCCTGGTCTTCATCTTTGGCGAGGATTTTTATTATTTATTGTAAGATATTCCGTGGAGTTTCAGGTCATTCCGAGAACTTTTTTTTCTGCACATAAAACAACATCATGGCAATTCTGCTGAAAACAGCGCCAGTCCGGGTTGGTTCCATTCAAATCATACAAGTTAAAGTCCAAAACAAGGGCAAAAGTGTTTGGAAAAGTAGATACGACGGAGATGTATCACTCTACAGGTGTCTCCGATGGTACTTGTTGAGTTGGCATAGATCAAGATTAGGATTTGTCACTCTGATTGTCGGAGAGGTATCTCTGGGCCCTCTCGGTAATGCACATCACTATAAGCCTTGCAAGCAATGTAACTAATGAGTTAGTTGCGGGATGATGCATTATGGAACGAGTAAAGAGACTTGCCGGTAACGAGATTGAACTAGGTATTGAGATACCGACGATCGAATCTCGGGCAAGTAACATACCGTTGACAAAGGGAACAACGTATGTTGTTATGCGAGTTGACCGATAAAGATCTTCGTAGAATATGTAGGAACCAATATGAGCATCCAGGTTCCGCTATTGGTTATTGACCGGAGATGAGTCTCGGTCATGTCTACATAGTTCTCGAACCCGTAGGGTCCGCACGCTTAAAGTTCGGTAACGATCGGTATTATGAGTTTATGTGTTTTGATGTACCGGAGGTAGTTTGGAGCCCCGGATATGATCGCGGACATGATGAGGAGTCTCGAAATGGTCGAGACATAAGGATCGATATATTGGACGACTATATTTGGACATCGGAATAGTTCCGGGTGAGATCGGGAATATACCGGAGTACCGGGAGGTTACCGGAACCCCCCCCCCCCACCCGGGAGGTATATGGGCCTTATTGAGCCATAGTGGGAGAGAGAAGAAGGGAGAAAAGGAGGGGGCGCCCCCCCCCCAAGCCCAATCCATATTGGGAAGGGGGCCGGCCCCCCTTTCCTTCCTTCTTCCTCCCCCTTCCTTCCACTCCTAGTCCAACTAGGGAGGGAATCCTACTCCGGTGGGAGTAGGACTCCCCATGGGGCGTGCCATGGGAGGCCGGCCTCCCCTCCTCCACTCCTTTATATCTCGGGGAGGGGGCACCCCATAGACACACAAGTTGATCATTGATCTCTTAGCCGTGTGCGGTGCCCCCCTCCACCATAATCCACCTCGGTCATATCATCGTAGTGCTTAGGCGAAGCCCTGCGCCGGTAGCTTCATCATCACCGTCATGTTGATGAAGCTCTCCCTCGACACTCTGCTAGATCGTGAGTTCATGGGATGTCACCGAGTTGAAAGTGTGCGGATCGTGGAGGTGCCGTACGTTCGGTACTAGGATCGGTCGATCATGAAGACGTACGACTACATCAACCGCATTGTCATAACGCTTCCACTTATGGTCTACGAGGGTACGTGGACAATACTCTCCCCTCTCATTGTTATGCATCACCATGATCTTGCGTCTGCGTAGGAATTTTTTTGAAATTACTATGTTCCCCAACAGTGGTATCAGAGCCAAGTTTATGCGTAGATGTTATATGCACGAGTAGAACACAAGTGAGTTGTGGGCGATACTATTCATACTGCTTACCAGCATGTCATACTTTGATTCGGCGGTATTGTTGCATGAAGCAGCTGCTACCTCTTGAGCACTGCGTTGGATTTCCCCGAAGAGGAGAGGATGATGCAACAAAGTAGCGTAAGTATTTCCCTCAGTTTTTGAGAACCAAGGTATCAATCCAGTAGGAGGCCACACGAGAGTCCCTCGTACCTACACAAACCGACAGCTCAATGCAACCAACGCGATTAGGGGTTGTCAATCCCTTCACGGTCACTTACGAGAGTGAGATCTGATAGAGATGATAGATAATATTTTTGGTATTTTTGGTATAGAGATACAAAGTAAAAAGTAAAAGGCAAAGTAAAAAAGCAAAGCAATAATAAAGTGATGGAGATTGATATGATGAGAATAGACCCGGGGGCCATAGGTTTCACTAGTAGCTTCTCTCAAGAGCATAAGTATTTGTACGGTGGGTGAACAAATTGCTGTTGAGCAATTGACAGAATTGAGCAAAGTTATGAGAATATCTAGGTATGATCATGTATATAGGCATCACGTCCGTGACAAGTAGATCGACTCCTGCCTGCATCTACTACTATTACTCCACTCATCGACCGCTATCCAACATGCATCTAGAGTATTAAGTTAAAAACAGAGTAACGCCTTAAGCAAGATGACATGATGTAGAGGGATAAATTCATGCAATATGATATAAACCCCATCTTGTTATCCTTGATGGCAACAATACAATACGTGCCTTGCTGCCCCTTGTCACTAGGAAAGGACGCCGCAAGATTGAACCCAAAGCTAAGCACTTCTCCCATGGCAAGAAAAACCAATCTAGTAGGCCAAACCAAACTGATAATTTGAAGAGACTTGCAAAGATAACCAATCATACATAAAAGAATTCAGAGAAGATTCAAATATTATTCATAGATACACTTGATCATAAACCCACAATTCATCGGTCTTAACAAACACACCGCAAAAAGAAGATTACATCGAATAGATCTCCACGAGAGAGGGGGAAAACATTGTATTGAGATCCAAAAAGAGAGAAGAAGCCATCTAGCTAATAACTATGGACCCGAAGGTCTGAGGTAAACTACTCACACTTCATCGGAGAGGCTATGATGATGTAGAAGCCCTCCGTGATGACGGCCCTCTCGTGAAGCTCCTAACAGGCCCCAAGATGGGATCTCGTGGATACACAAAGTTGCGGCGGTGGAATTAGGTTTTGGCTCCGTGTCGATCGTTTGGGGTGCGTGAGGTATATATAGGAGGAAGGAGTACGTCGGTGGAGCTCTGAGGGGCCCACGAGGCAGGGGGCGCGCCCTAGGGGGGCGCGCCCCCCACCCTCGTGACCGCATCTTTGCTTCCTTGGAGTTGGGTCCAAGTCTCCTGGATCACGTTCGGTGAGAAAATCACGTTCCCGAAGGTTTCATTCCGTTTGGACTCCGTTTGATATTTCGTTTTCTTCGAAACACTGAAATAGGCAAAAAAACAGCAATTCTGGGCTGGGCTTCCGGTTAGTAGGTTAGTCCCAAAAATAATATAAAATTGGAAAATAAAGCCTAATATAGTCCAAAACAGTAGATAATATAGCATGGAGCAATAAAAAATTATAGATACGTTGGAGACGTATCAGGCATCCCCAAGATTAATTCCTGCTCGTCCTCGAGTAGGTAAATGATAAAATGAGAATTTTTGATGCGGAGTGCTACTTGGCATAATTTCAATGTAAAACTTCTTAATTGTGGTATGAATATTCAGATCCAAAAGATTCAAGACAAAAGTTCATGTTGACATAAAAATAATAATACTTCAAGCATACTAACAAAGCAATTATGTCTTCTCAAAATAACATGGCCAAAGAAAGCTATCCCTACAAAATCATATAGTCTGGCCATGCTCTATCTTCACCACACAAAGTATTTAAATCATGCACAACCCCGATGACAAGCCAAGCAATTGTTTCATACTTTAACATTTTCAAAACTTTTTCAATCTTCACGCAATACATGAGCGTGAGCCATGGATACAGCACTATATATGGAATGGAATGGTGGTTGTGGTGAAGACAAAAAGAGGGGAAGATAGTCTCACATCAACTAGGCGTATCAACGGGCTATGGAGATGCCCATCAATAGATATCAATGTGAGTGAGTAGGGATTGCCATGCAACAAATGCACTAGAGCTATAAGTATATGAAAGCTCAACGAAAGAAACTAAGTGGGTGTGCATCCAACTCGCTTGCTCATGAAGACCTAGGGCAATTTGAGGAAGCCCATCATTGGAATATACAAGTCAAGTTCTATAATTAAAAATTCCCACTAGTATATGAAAGTGACAAAATGAGAGACTCTCTATCATGAAGATCATGGTGCTACTTTGAAGCACAAGTGTGGTAAAAGGATAGTAACATTGTCCCTTCTCTCTTTTTCTCTCATTTTTTTATTTGGGCCTTTTTTTATGGCCTCTTTTCTTTCTCTTTTTTTTATTTTTCGTCCGGAGTTTCATCCCGACTTGTGGGGGAATCATAGTCTCCATCATCCTTTCCTCACTTGGGACAATGCTCTAAAAATGATGATCATCACACTTCTTATTTTTCTTACAACTCAACAATTACAACTCAATACTTAGAACAAAATATGACTCTATATGAATGCCTCCGGTGGTGTACCGGGATATGCAATGAATCAAGAGTGACATGTATGAAAGAATTATGAACAGTGGCTTTGACACAAATACGATGTCCACTACATGATCATCCTAGCAATATGACAATGATGGAGCGTGTCATAATAAACGAAACGGTGGAAAGTTGCATGGCAATATATCTCGGAATGGCTATGGAAATGCCATGATAGGTAGGTATGGTGGCTGTTTTGAGGAAGGTATATGGTGGGTGTATGATACCGGCGAAAGGTGTGCGGTATTAGAGAGGCTAGCAATGGTGGAAGGATGGGAAAACTGCGTATAATCCATGGACTCAACATTAGTCATAAAGAACTCATATACTTATTGCAAAAATCTAGAAGTTATCAAAGCAAAGTATTACGCGCATGCTCCTAGGGGGATAGATTGGTAGGAAAAGACCATCGCTCGTCCCCAACCGCCACTCATAAGGAAGACAATCAATAAATAAATCATGCTCCGACTTCATCACATAACGGTTCACCATACGTGCATGCTACGGGAATCACAAACTTTAACACAAGTATTTCTCAAATTCACAACTACTCAACTAGCATGACTCTAATATCACCATCTTCATATCTCAAAATAATTATCAAGCATCAATCTTTTCTTAGTATTCAACGCACTCAAAAGAAGTTTCACAAATCTTGAATACCAAGCATATTATTATTAAGCAAATTACCATGCTATTAAAGACTCTCAAAATGATCTAAGTGAAGCATGAGAGATCAATAGTTTCTTTAAAACAAATCCACCACCGTGCTCTAAAATATCTAAGTGAAGCACATAGAGCAAAATTATAAAGCTCAAAAAATATAAGTGAAGCACAAGAGCAAAACTATATAGCTCAAAAGATGTAAGTGAAGCACAAGAGCAAAACTATATAGCTCAAAAGATATAAGTGAAGCACATAGAGTATTCTATCAAATTCCAATTTATGTATGGCTCTCTCAAAAGTTGTGTACAGCAAGTATGATTGTGGCACACTAACAAGCAAAGACTCAAATAATACAAGACGCTCCAAGCAAAACACATATCATGTGGTGAATAAAAATATAGCTCCAAGTAAAATTACCGATGGAAGTAGACGAAAGAGGGGATGCCTTCCGGGGCATCCCCAAGCTTTGACTTTTTGGTGTCCTTAGATTATCTTGGGGGTGCCATGGGCATACCCAATCTTAGGCTCTTGCCACTCCTTGTTCCATAACCCATCAAAAGAATTCACCCAAAACTTGAAAACTTCACAACACAAAACTCAATAGAAATCTCGTGAGCTCCGTTTGCGAAAGAAAACAAAAGACCACTTCAAGGTACTGTAATGAACTCATTCTTTATTTATATGGTGTTAAACCTACTGTATTCCAACTTCTCTATGGATTATAAACTATTTTACTAGCCATAGATTCATTAAAATAAGCAAACAACACACGAAAAACAGAATCTGTGAAAAACAGAACAGTCTGTTGTAATCTGTAACTAACGCAAACTTCTGGAACTCCAAAACATCTACCAAAATAGGAAGACCTATACAATTTGTTTATTGATCAGCATCAATTGGAATCAGTATTTTATCACGTTCTGGTGATTTTTAACAATTCGGGCACTGAGCGCAAAGCTTCTGGAAATTACAGCAAGATCAAATAACTATCATCCAAGAAGATCCTATAGGTTTAACTTGGCACAAACACTAATTAAAACATAAAACCACATCTAAACAGAAGGTCGATGGATTATTTATTCCTAAACAAAAGAAAAAACTAAAAAACTAAAAATAAAATTGGTTGCCTCCCAACAAGCGCTATCGTTTAACGCCCCTAGCTAGGCATAAAAGTGAGGATAGATCTAGGTATTGCCATCTTTGGTAGGCAATCCATAAGTGGCTCTCATGATAGATTAATATGGTAATTTTATTTTCTTTCTAGGGAAGTGTTCCATGCCCTTCTTAAATGTAAATTGGAATCTAATATTCCCTTCCTTCATATCAATAATTGCACCAATCGTTCTAAGGAAAGGTCTACCAAGAATAATAGGGCAAGACGGATTGCAATCTATATCAAGAACGATAAAATCTACGGGCACATAATTCCTATTTGCAACAATAAGAACATCATTAATTCTTCCTATAGGTTTATTAATAGTGGAATCCGCAAGATGCAAGTTTAGAGAGCAATCATCAAAATCACGGAAATCTAGCAAATCACACAAAGTTTTGGGGATAGTAGAGACACTAGCACCCAAATCACACAAAGCATAAAACTCATGATATTTAATTTTAATTTTAGTAGTAAGTTCCCACTCATCATAAAGTTTTCTAGGGATAGAAACTTTCAACTCAAGTTTTTCTTCATAAGATTGCATCAAGGCATCAACGATATGTTCGGTAAAGGCTTTATTTTGACTATAAGCATGAGGAGAATTTAGCACGGATCGCAACAAGGAAACACAATGAATTAAATAGCAACTTTCATAATTAAATTCCTTGAGATCCAATATAGTGGGTTTAGCAACATCTAAAGTTTTATTTCTTTCAATCCCACTTTTATCAATTTCATCATCAAGATCTAAATACTCCGAATTTTTGGAACGCCTTCTAGGTAATGGAAGATCATATTAAGTTTCATAAAGATTCATATTGCAAAACAAAGATTTGATAGGGGACACATCAATAACTTTTAGATCTTCATCTTGATTTTCATAGGAATTGGAAGAACACGCTTTAATAAAGGCATCTTTCATAGCATGCATCCTAGCGGTTCTTTCCTTGCACTCATCAATGGAAATTCTCATGGCTTTGAGAGACTCATTGATATCATGCTTAGGAGGAGTAGATCTAAGCTTTAAAGAATCAACCTCAAGAGAAATTCTATCAACGTTCCTAGCCAAATCATCAACTTTAAGCAATTTCTCTTCAAGCAAAGCATTAAAATCCTTTTGTGAATTCATGAACTCTTTAACACTATTCTCAAATTCAGAGGGCATCTTATTAAAATTTCCATAAGATTTGCTGTACGAATTTCCATAATTATTAGAAGGATAACTAGGATAAGGCCTAGGATTAAAATTCCCTCTATATGCGTTGTTACCAAAATTATTCCTACCAACAAAATTCACATCCATAGATTCATTATTATTCTCAATCAAAGTAGACAAAGGCATATCGTTAGGATCAGAAGAAACACTCTTAGTAGCAAATAATTTCATAAGTCATCCTTCTTTCCACTCAAAACATTAATTTCTTCTATCACATGCACTTTTTTATTAGTAGATCTTTCAGTGCGCCATTGAGAATAATTCACCATAATATTATCTAGGAGTTTAGTAGCATCTCCTAAAGTGATTTCCATAAAAGTGCCTCCCGCGGCCGAATATAAAAGATTTCTAGAAGCAAAATTTAATCCGGCATAATTTTTTTGTATAATCATCCACAAATTCAAACCATGAGTAGGGCAATTACGTATCATTAATTTCATTCTCTCCCAAGCTTGTGCAACATGTTCATGATCAAGTTTCTTAAAATTCATAATATCATTTCTAAGAGAGATGATCTTAGCGGGAGGAAAATACTTAGAGAAAAAAGCATCTTTGCGCTTGTTCCAAGAATCAATACTATTTTTAGGCAAATATGAAAACCAAGCTTTAGCACGATCTCTAAGCGAAAAAGGAAATAGCTTCAATTTAGCAATATCATTATCGACATCTTTCTTATTTTGCATATCACATAAATCAACGAAGCTATTCAGATGAGTAGCGACATCTTCACTAGGAAGGCCGGCGAATTGATCTTTCATAACAAGATTCAACAAAGCAGTATTGATTTCACAAGATTCAGTATTGGCAAGAGGAGCAATCGGAGTGCTAAGGAAATCATTATTGTTGGTATTGGTGTAGTCACACAATTTGGTATTATCTTGAGCCATCGCGACAAACAAGCAATCCAACACACGAGCAAACAAAGGGCAAGCAAAAAAAGCAAACGGAAAAGAGAGGAGGAGAAAGGGAAAGAGAGGGCGAATAAAACGGCAAGGGTGAAGTGGGGGAGAGGAAAACGAGAGGCAAATGGCAACTAATATAATGTGGGAGATAGGGATTGTGATGGGTACTTGTTATGTTGACTTTTGCGTAGACTCGCCGGCAACGGCGCCAGAGATTCTTCTTGCTACCTCTTGAGCACTGCGTTGGATTTCCCCGAAGAGGAGAGGATGATGCAGCAAAGTAGCGTAAGTATTTCCCTCAGTTTTTGAGAACCAAGGTATCAATCCAGTAGGAGGCCACGCGAGAGTCCCTCGTACCTACACAAAACGATAGCTAAACTCAACCAACGCGATTAGGGGTTGTCAATCCCTTCACGGTCACTTACGGGAGTGAGATCTGATAGAGATGATAGATAATATTTTTGGTATTTTTGGTATAGAGATGCAAAGTAAAAAGTGAAAGGAAAAGTAAAAAAGCAAAGCAATAATAAAGTGATGGAGATTCATATGATGAGAATAGACCCGGGGGCCATAGGTTTCACTAGTGGCTTCTCTCAAGAGCATAAGTATTTCTACGGTGGGTGAACAAATTACTGTTGAGCAATTGATGAAATTGAGCATAGTTATGAGAATATCTAGGTATGATCATGTATATAGGCATCACGTCCGTGACAAGTAGACCGACTCCTGCTGCATCTACTACTATTACTCCACTCATCGACCGCTATCCAACATGCATCTAGAGTATTAAGTTAAAAAGAGTAACGCCTTAAGCAAGATGACATGATGTAGAGGATAAATTCATGCAATATGATATAAAACCCATCTTGTTATCCTCGATGGCAACAATATAATACGTGCCTTGCTGCCCCTTACATCCTTTGGGAAAGGATACATAAGATTGAACCCAAAGCTAAGCACTTCTCCCATGGTAAGAAAAACCAATCTAGTAGGCCAAACCAAACTGATAATTGAAGAGACTTGCAAAGATAACCAATCATACATAAAAGAATTCAGAGAAGATTCAAATATTATTCATAGATAGACTTGATCATAAACCCACAGTTCATCGGTCTCAACAAACACACCTCAAAAAGAAGATTACATCGAATAGATCTCCATGAGAGAGGGGGAGAACATTGTATTGAGATCCAAAAAGAGAGAAGAAGCCATCTAGCTAATAACTATGGACCTGAAGGTCTGAGGTAATCTACTCACACTTCATCGGAGAGGCTATGATGATGTAGAAGCCCTCCGTGATGACGGCCCTCTCCGGCGGAGCTCCGGAACAGGCCCCAAGAAGGGATCTCGTGGATACAGAAAGTTGCAGCGATGGAATTAGGTTTTTGGCTCCGTATCTGATCGTTTGGGGGTACGTAGGTATATATATGAGGAAGGAGTACGTCGGTGGACCTCCGAGGGGCCCACGAGGCAGGGGGCGAACCCTAGGGAGGGCGCCCCCCACCCTCGTGACCGCCTCTTTGCTTCCTTGGAGTAGGGTCCAAGTCTCCTGGATCACGTTCGGTGAGAAAATCACGTTCCCGAAGGTTTCATTCCGTTTGGACTCAGTTTGATATTCCGTTTCTTGGAAACACTGAAATAGGCAAAAAACAGCAATTCTAGGCTGGGCCTCCGGTTAATAGGTTAGTCCCAACAATAACATAAAAGTGGAAAATAAAGCCCAATATAGTCCAAAACAGTAGATAATATAGCATGGAGCAATCAAAAATTATAGATACATTGGAGACGTATCAGCAGCCCGGATCGACATTACGCGTACGCTTACGCGAGATTGGTTCTACCGACGTGCTTCGCCCACAGGTGGCTGGCGGGTGTCACTTTCTCCAACTTTAGTTGAATCGAGTGTGGCTACACCCGGTCCTTGTTAAAGGTTAAAACAGCACATACTTGACGAAATATCGTTGTGGTTTTGATGCGCAGGTAAGAATGGTTCTTGCTCAGCCCGTAGCAGCCACGTAAAACTTGCAACAACAAAGTAGAGGACGTCTAACTTGTTTTTGCAGGGCATGTTGTGATGTGATATGGTCAAGACATGATGCTAATTTTTTTGTATGAGATGATCATGTTTTGTAACGAAGTTATCGGCAACTGGCAGGAGCCATATGGTTGTCGCTTTATTGTATGAAATGCAATCGCCATGTAATTGCTTTACTTTATCACTAAGCGGTAGCGATGGTCGTAGAAGCAATAGTTGGCGAGACGACAACGATGCTACGATGGAGATCAAGGTGTCGCGCCGGTGACGATGGTGATCATGACGGTGCTTTGGAGATGGATATCAAAGGCACAAGATGATGATGGCCATATCATATCACTTATATTGATTGCATGTGATGTTTATCTTTTATGCATCTTATTTTGATTAGTTTGGCGGTAGCATTATAAGATGATCTCTCACTAAATTTCAAGGTACAAGTGTTCTCCCTGAGTATGCACCGTTGCGAAAGTTCGTCGTGCCGAGACACCACGTGATGATCGGGTGTGATAAGCTCTACGTTCACATACAACGGATGCAAGCCAGTTTTGCACACGCAGAATACTCAGGTTAAACTTGACGAGCCTAGCATATGCCGATATGGCCTCGGAACACTGAGACCGAAAGGTTGAGCGTGAATCATATAGTAGATATGATCAACATAGTGATGTTCACCATTGAAAACTACTCCATCTCACGTGATGATCGGACATGGTTTAGTTGATATGGATCACGTGATCACTTAGATGATTAGAGGGATGTCTATCTAAGTGGGAGTTCTTAAGTAATTTGATTAATTGAACTTTAATTTATCATGAACTTAGTACCTGATAGTATTTTGCATGTCTATGTTGTTGTAGATAGATGGCCCGAGCTGTTGTTCCGTTGAATTTTAATGCGTTCCTAGAGAAAGCTAAGTTGAAAGATGATGGTAGCAACTACACGGACTGGGTCCGTAACTTGAGGATTATCCTCATTGCTGCACAGAATAATTACGTCCTGGAAGCACCGCTAGGTGCCAAACCCGTTGCAGGAGCAACGCCAGATGTTATGAACGTCTGGCAGAGCAAAGCTGATGAGTACTCGATAGTTCAGTGTGCCATGCTTTACGGATTAGAACCGGAACTTCAACGACGTCTTGAACGTCATGGAGCATATGAGATGTTCCAGGAGTTGAAGTTAATATTTCAACCAAATGCCCGGATTGAGAGATATGAAGTCTCCAATAAGTTCTATAGCTGCAAGATGGAGGAGAATAGTTCTGTCAGTGAGCATATACACAAAATGTCTGGGTATAATAATCACTTGATTCAACTGGGAGTTAATCTTCCGGATGATAGTGTCATTGACAGAATTCTTCAATCACTGCCACCAAGCTACAAGAGCTTCGTGATGAACTATAACATGCAAGGGATGGATAAGACAATTCCCAAGCTTTTCGTGATGCTAAAGGCTACGAAGGTAGAAATCAAGAAGGAGCATCAAGTGTTGATGGTCAACAAGACCACCAGTTTCAAGAAAAGGGGTAAAGGGAAGAAGGGGAACTGCAAGAAGAGCGGCAAGCAAGTTGCTTGCTCAAGTGAAGAAACCCAATTCTGGACCTAAGCACGAGACTGAGTGCTTCTACTGCAAAGGGACTGGTCACTGGAAGCGGAGCTGCCCCAAGTATTTGGCGGATAAGAAGGATGGCAAGGTGAACAAAGGTATATGTGATATACGTGTTATTGATGTGTACCTTACTAATGCTCTCGGTAGCACCTGGGTATTTGATACTGGTTCCATTGCTAATATTTGCAACTCGAAATAGGGACTACGGATTAAGCGAAGATTGGCTAAGGACGAGGTGACAATGCGCGTGGGAAATGGTTCCAAAGTCGATGTGATAGCGGTCGGCATGCTACCTCTACATCTACCTTCGGGATTAGTTATAGACCTTAATAATTGTTATTTGGTGCCAGTGTTGAGCTTGAACATTATATCTAGATCTTGTTTGATGCGAGATAGTTATTCATTTAAATGAGAGAATAATGGTTGTTCTATTTATCTGAGTAATATCTTTTATGGTCATGCACCCTTGAAGAGTGGTCTATTTATATTGAATCTCGATAGTAGTGATACACATATTCATAATATTGAAGCCATAAGATGTATAGTTGATAATGATAGTGCAACTTATTTGTGGCACTGCCGTTTAGGTAATATTGGTGTAAATCGCATGAAGAAACTCCATTCTGATGGACTTTTGGAATCACTTGATTATGAATCACTTGGTACTTGCGAACCATGCCTCATGGGAAAGATGACTAAAACGCCGTTTTCCGGAACAATGGAGCGAGCAACAGATTTGTTGGAAATCATACATACTGATGTATGTGGTCCGATGAATGTTGAGGCTCACGGCGGGTATCGTTATTTTCTCACCTTCACAGATGATTTGAGCAAATATGGGTATATCTACTTAATGAAACATAAGTCTGAAACATTTGAAAAGTTCAAAGAATTTCAGAGTGAAGTGGAAAATCATAGTAACAAGAAAATAAAGTTTCTACAATCTGATCATGGAGGAGAATATTTGAGTTACGAGTTTGGTCTTCATTTGAAACAATGCGGAATAGTTTCGCAACTCACGCCACCCGAAACACCACAGCGTAATGGTGTGTCCGAACGTCGTAATCGTACTTTACTAGATATGGTGCAATCTATGATGTCTCTTACTGATTTAACGCTGTCATTTTGGGGTTATGCTTTAGAGACGGCTGCATTCACGTTAAATAGGGCACCATGTAAATCCGTTGAGACGACACCTTATGAACCGTGGTTTGGCAAGAAACCTAAGTTGTCGTTTCTTAAAGTTCGGGGTTGTGATGCTTATGTGAAAAAGCTTCAACCTGATAAGCTCGAACCCAAATCGGAGAAATGTGTCTTCATAGGATACCCAAAGGAGATTGTTGGGTACACCTTCTATCACAGATCCAAAGGCAAGGCATTCATTGCTAAGAATGGATCCTTTCTAGAGAAGGGGTTTCTCTCGAAAGAAGTGAGTGGGAGAAAAGTAGAACTTGATGAGGTAACTGTACCTGCTCCCTTATTGGAAAGTAGTTCATCACAGAAATTTGTTCCTGTGACTCCTACACCAATTAGTGTGGAAGCTAATGATGATGATCATGTAACTTCGAGATCAAGTTACTCTTGAACCTCGTGGGTCAACGAGTAAGATCCGCACAGTGGTACGGTAATCCTGTTCTGGAGGTCATGTTGCTTGACCATGACGAACATACGAACTACGAGGAAGCGATGATGAGCCCAGATTCCGCAAAATGGCTTGAGGCCATGAAATCTGAGATGGGATCCATGTATGAGAACAAAGTGTGGACTTTGGTTGACTTGCCTGATGATCGGCAAGCCATCGAGAATAAATGGATCTTCAATAAGAAGACTGACGCTGACCGTAATGTTACTGTCTACAAAGCTCGACTTGTTGCGAAAGGTTTTCGACAAGTTCAAGGAGTTGACTACGATGAGACCTTCTCACCCGTAGCGATGCTTAAGTCCGTCCGAATCATGTTAGCAATTGCCGCATTTTATGATTATGAAATTTGGCAAATGGATGTAAAGACTGCATTCCCGAATGGATTTCTGGAAGAAGAGTTGTATATGATGCAACCTGGAGGTTTTATCGACCCAAAGGATGCTAACAAAGTGTGCAAGCTCTAGCGATCCATTTATGGACTGGTGCAGGCATCTCGGAGTTGGAATAAACGTTTTGATAGTGTGATCAAAGCATATGGTTTTATCTGCACTTTTGGAGAAGCTTTGTATTTACAAGAAAGTGAGTGGGAGCTCTGTAGCGTTTCTAATATTATATGTGGATGACATATTGTTGATTGGAAATGATATAGAATTTCTGGATAGCATAAAAGGATACTTGAATAAGAGTTTTTCAATGAAAGACCTCGGTGAAGCTGCTTATATATTGGGCATCAAGATCTATAGAGATAGGTCGAGATGCTTAATTGGACTTTCACAAAGAACATACCTTGATAAAGTTTTGAAGAAGTTTAAAATGGATCAAGCAAATAAAGGGTTCTTGCCTGTGTTACAAGGTGTGAAATTGAGTCAGACTCAATGCCCGACCACTGTAGAAGATAGAGAGAAAATGAAAGGTGTTCCCTATGCTTCAGCCATATTCTCTATCATGTATGCAATGTTGTGTACCAGACCTGATGTGTGCCTTGCTATTAGTTTAGCAGGGAGGTACCAAAATAATCCAGGAGTGGATCACTGGACAGCGATCAAGAACATCCTGAAATACCTGAAAAGGACTAAGGATATGTTTCTCGTTTATGGAGGTGACAAGCAGCTCGTCGTAAATGGTTACGTTGATGCAAGTTTTGACACTGATCCGGATGAATCTAAGTCACAAACCGCATACATATTTATATTGAACGGTGGAGCTGTCAGTTGGTGCAGTTCTAAGCAAAGCGGTCGTGGCGGGATCTACGTGTGAAGCGGAGTACATAGCTGCTTCAGAAGCAGCAAATGAAGGAGTCTAGATGAAGGAGTTCATATCCGATCTAGGTGTCATACCTAGTGCATCGGGTCCAATGAAAATCTTTTGTGACAATACTGGTGCAATTGACTTGGCAAAGGAATCCAGATTTCACAAGAAAACCAAGCACATCAAGAGACACTTCAATTTCATCCGCGATCAAGTCAAGGAGGGAGACATAGAGATTTGCAAGATACATACAGATCTGAATGTTGCAGACCCATTGACTAAGCCTCTCTCATGAGCAAAACATGATCAGCACCAAGACTCCATGGGTGTTAGAATCATTACTGTGTAATCTAGATTATTGACTCTAGTGCAAGTGGGAGACTGAAGGAAGTATGCCCTAGAGGCAATAATAAAGTTGTTATTTATATTTCCTTATATCATGATAAATGTTTATTATTCATGCTAGAATTTTATTAACCAGAAACTTAGTACATGTGTGAATACATAGACAAACAGAGTGTCACTAGTTTGCCTCTACTTGACTAGCTCGTTGAATCAAAGATGGTTATGTTTCCTAGCCATAGACATGAGTTGTCATTTGATTAACGGGATTGACTTGACCCATTCCGTTAGCTTAGCACTTGATTGTTTAGTATATTGCTATTGCTTTCTTCATGACTTATACATGTTCCTATGACTATGAGATTATGCATCTCCCGAATACCGGAGGAACACTTTTTGTGCTACCAAACGTCACAACGTAACTGGGTGATTATAAAGGTGCTCTACATGTGTCTCCGATGGTACTTGTTGAGTTGGCGTAGATCAAGATTAGGATTTATCACTCCGATTGTCGGAGAGGTATCTCTAGGCCCTCTCGGTAATGCACATCACTATAAGCCTTGCAAGAAATGTAACTAATGAGTTAGTTGCGGGATGATGCATTACGGAACGAGTAAAGATACTTGCCGCTAACGAGATTGAACTAGGTATTGAGATACCGACGATCGAATCTCGGGCAAGTAACATACCGTTGACAAAGGGAACAACGTATGTTGTTATGCGATTTGACCAATAAAGATCTTCGTAGAATATGTAGGAACCAATATGAGCATCTAGGTTCCGCTATTTGTTATTGACCGGAGATGAGTCTCGGTCATGTCTACATAGTTCTCGAACCCGTAGGGTCTGCACGCTTAAAGTTCGGTGACGATCGATATTATGAGTTTATGTGTTTTGATGTACCGAAGGTAGTTCGGAGTCCCGGATATGATCATGGACATGACGAGGAGTCTCAAAATGGTCAAGACATAAAGATCGATATATTGGACGACTATATTTGGACTTAGGAATAGTTCCGGGTGAGATCGGGAATATACCGGAGCACCTGGAGGTTACCGGAACCCCCCAGGAGGTATATGGGCCTTATTGGGCCATAGTGGGAGAGAGGAGAAGGGAGCAAGGAGGCGCCCCCAAGCCCAATCCGAATTGGGAAGGGGCCGCCCCCTTCCTTCCTCCTTCACCCCCTTCCTTCCACTCCTAGTCCAACTAGGGAAGGGGGAATCCTACTCCCGTTGGGAGTAGGACTCCCCATGGGGCGCGCCATAGGAGGGCCGGCCCTCCCCCTACTCCACTCCTTTGTATACGGGGGAGGGGGCACCCCATAGACACACAAGTTGATCATTGATCTCTTAGCCGTGTGTGGTGCCCCCCTCCACCATAATCCACCTCGGTCATATCGTCGTAGTGCTTAGGCGAAGCCCTGCGCCGGTAGCTTCATCATCACCGTCATCACGCCGCCGTGCTGACGAAGCTCTCCCTCGACACTCTGCTGGATCGTGAGTTCGTGGGACGTCATCGAGCTGAACATGTGCAGATCGTGGAGGTGCCGTACGTTCGGTACTAGGATCGGTCGATCGTGAAGACGTACAACTACATCAACCGCGTTGTCATAACGCTTCCACTTACGGTCTACGAGGGTACGTAGACAATACTCTCCCCTCTCGTTGATATGCATCACCATGATCTTGCGTGCGCGTAGGAATTTTTTTGAAATTACTATGGTCCCCAACAGCGCTCCTCACCCGTACGGAAGTGAAATGATGCAAAGAACTGAGCCATGATCTCAGGGTCAAAGTCCATGTTGAACGTGAGCAAATCCTCAATGCCAAACTGCTCTATCAGGTCTAGGGTCTCTCCAAAGTAGGCCCTGTTGATGTCCTTCCTCATATGAACCATGTCAATCCAGTGCACATCCACGTAGATGTTCTGCTTGCCCTTGATCACATCCAAGAAGATAACAATTTGTTGCTTGGTCCAAAATAGATCATTCCCTCTGAAATTCTCACGGGGCTTCACATAGGGGTTGATCTTCCTGCGAGCGATAAACTCGGCTAGAGGTATCTCATCCATGCCCATTGATGGCTCCTTGGTCTTGGTGGCGGTGGGCTTGGTTCTGCGTTGGGAGGCACTAGAGCCTCCTCTTGGTTGCGTAGGCGCTTCGAGCCCATGTCACGACTGGGATTCAAACGACAAACATTGGAACCGGAGCCACCACCTATGACACACAACACAAACACGAGAAAAAATGAGAAGGATTATTGCAAAGACGAGGGCCAAAACCAAATGAAACAAGCAAACACGAGATTTGGAAGGACAAAACAACATAGGTTGCAATTCTACGGTAGTACCGGACCGGCCTACGGATGTAAAAAATTACATCCGCTTTAGCCGGGTAATCTTGTGCGGTGGCACGCAGTAGTACAGCGCTGGAGCGAAGTAATTTTTACTTCACGCCCGACTCTGGAGCGGTAGTACCGCACGAGGACAATGTGTGGGCGAGCATGCGGTAGTACCGCTCCAGGAGGAGCGGTAGTACCGCGCGGATTTGAAATCTCCACGAACAAACAGAGCCAGATCTAGAAACAACCGCAAAACTAAAACGGTACTACCATTGATCGAACTATACTATTGTATCACTCCAAATAGCATGCCTACCGCACTAGCACTCTCCTACAATCCCTTCTTGCACAGATTTAGCCAAAAATCACACGAACTACACATGCATTTCCCCAAGACCTGGAAGCACAAGAACGGAACAAAAAGGAAAGGACTTGGGGAAATATCGGGGTCCATGGCAAGAGGGCGAGGTGAGGAACGATCCCACCGGTTGGAATGCGAGGAGAGCGGCCGGAGATGGAGATCCGGCGAGGTCCTCCGGCACCGTTCTTGGGCAGGAGAGAGAGACGGGGTGGGGAAAAGAGATGAATGGGTATGGGGGAGTTGGAACTCCCCCTGCCCTGCTCTTAACCCCCACCCGCTCGTGATGGCGCGGTAGTACCGCAGGTCCTTGCGGTAGTACCGCCCGGGCGGAAGTACCGCTCGCTGGGCGGTAGTACCGCTCTTCCAGCGGCAGCAAAAAAAATACTGCCACGATGGAAGCGGTAGTACCGTGCCTAGGATGCATCTGTGCACGCACAGAGCAATCCACCTCCTGCGGTAGTACCGTGGCTTGCCACGGTAGTACCGTACCCCCAAAAAAGTGCAAGTTTCGCAAAAAGAGAGGAACACGGCCTTTGCAATGCAACCTTCAAGCAACCGAAGACACAAAAGAGCTAACACACGAGGCAACTCAAACACAAGCTCGGCTCGAATAAAAAAAGGCAAAAGACAACAAGGACCAAACACGAGACACAACCTCTCCATAGAGAGGGCGGTGGCCGGAGCCACCTATGTTTGAGTCAATTGGTATGGCACCGCAAAGAATTATCCTTGGGCCCATGACCAAAACTCGTCTTCGAAGCACAAGTACCATAAAAATGGCTAATGTGGAAGAGTTGATCAATTTATGCATAATGGGGGGAGGGAGAGTTCATTGAGAGAACAACACTCCCCCTATGTCCATGCCTACACCTAAACAAGACATTAAGATGAGTATGGTGGGGTGTGCAAGGGTTCAAGCCACATTGCTTGAATCAATGATATTTAGCTCATGCCTTAACTCGCGAAATCTTGCTTCATCCAAGGGCTTTGTGAAGATATCTGCAAGGTTATCATGAGTGTTGACATAGTTGAGCTCGATCTCCCCTCGCCTAATATGATCCCAGATGAAGTGATATCGTATCTCAATATGCTTCGTCTTGAAGTGTTGCACGCGGTTGAGAGAAATCTTGATGATACTTTCATTTTCACACCAAAGAGGCACTTTGTCACAAATGACACTGTAATCCTTTAAAGTTTGCCTCATCCATAGAAGTTGTGCACAACAACTACCGGCGGCCACATACTCCGCTTTGGTGGACGTGAGAGACACACAACTTTGCTTCTAAGAAGACCAACTCACCAAAGAGCAACCAAGGAATTGGCACCCTCCGGAAGTGGACTTCCTATCTACTTTGTCTCCTGCCCAATCCGAGTCCGAAAAGCCCACAAGGTTGAAGTTAGCTTATCTTGGGTACCATAAGCCAAAGTTTGGGGTATGAGCCAAATATCAAAAGATTCGCTTGACCGCCACAAAGCGGCTTTCCTTAGGTGCGGTTTGAAACCGTGCATAAATTCCCACACTCAACATGATATCCGGTCTAGATGCACAAAGGTAAAGCAAGGAGCCAATCATGGAGCGATGTACCTTTTGATCCACCGCTTTACCATTGGAATCGATGTCAAGTTGGCATTTGACGGGCATTGGAGTGGAAGCCGGCTTGATGTCACTTAGCTTGAATCTCTTGAGCATGTCTTGAGTGTATTTGGCTTGGTTGATGAAGGTTCCTTCTCTTCTTTGCTTGACTTCGAACCCGAGAAAGAACTTCAACTCTCCCATCATGGACATCTTGAACTTAGGGGTCATGAGAGCGGCAAATTCCTCATTGAAAGCTTTGTTAGGGGAACCAAAGATAATATCATCAACATATAGTTGGCACACAAACAACTCCCCTTTGACCTTCTTAGTAAAAAAGAGTGGGGTCGATTTTCCCAATTTCAAACCCATGATCTTGCAACAACTCGGTAAGGTGGTCATACCACACACTGGGGCTTGTTTAAGGCCATAGAGTGCCTTATCGAGTTGGTACACATGATCGGGGAAATAGGGATCCTCGAACCCGGGGGATTGTTTGACATACACCAACTCGTTAATAGGACCATTAAGAAAAGCACTCTTCACATCCATTTGTTGCAACTTGAAGTTATGATGAGAAGCATAAGCAATCAACAAATGAAAAGATTCAAGGCGAGCAACGGGAGCAAAGGTTTCACCATAGTTGATACCCTCGACTTGGGAGTAGCCTTGTGCTACCAAACGAGCCTTGTTGCGAACGATAATTCCATGAACATCTTGCTTGTTCTTGAATATCCACTTGGTTCCAATGACATTATGGTTCCCCGTTGGCCTTGGAACCAATCTCCACACCTTGTTGTGCTCGAAGTTATGGAGTTCTTCATGCATGGCATTAAGCCAATCCGGATCCTCGAGCGCCTCATAGACCTTTTGGGGTTCAACACAAGAAACAAACACGTGATGTTTATAATAGTTTGCTAATTGTCTACGAGGGCTTACCCCCTTCCTTAAGCTTCCAAGCACATTCTTCATGAGATGATCTTTGGTAGTGAGCTTGGATGCAATCTTAGCGGCACGACGCTCCAATTCCTCCTCAGGAGTGAGTTGAGGAGCGGAAACTTGATCATCTTGAACGTCGTCTTGAGCTTGTTCTTGATCTTGAGCTTGCTCTTGATCTTGAACATGCTCGGTGGTGAGAACTTGACCTTGGGCATCACTTGGTGGATCACCACCATCTTGCGGTTGCTCTTGCCCTTGATCTTGTTCATTTGGTTGAGGGCCTTCACTTTGTTCTTCGGAAGCGTGTGGGTCTTGGGTTGGTGATGGTTCCACTTGAGTGGAATATTGTCCTTCTCCTTCGGCCACAAGGGGTTCCTCAATGGGTAGGATATGACCAACACCCATTCTTCTTATGGCTTGGGGAGGAATTTCATCACCTACATCACAAGTACCACTTTGCTCCACTTGGGAGCCGTTATTCTCATCAAACTCCACGTTACACGTCTCCTCAATAAGTCCCGTGGACTTATTGAGGACACGGTAAGCATGAGAGTTTGTAGCATAACCAACAAATATGCCCTCATGAGCTTTAGCCTCAAATTTAGACAAATGAACACCTTTCTTGAGAATGAAACACTTACACCCGAACACACGGAAGTACTTGAGGTTGGGCTTGTTACCGGTGAGTATCTCATATGGAGTCTTGTTCAAGCCTTTGTGGAGATAGAGACGATTGGATGCATGACACACGGTGTTGATGTGGAGACTTGAACTCCGCCATCATGGTCCTTGTCGCATCCATCAACGTCCGGTTCTTTCTCTCCGCTACACCATTTTGTTGAGGGGTGTAAGGTGCGGAATATTGATGCTTGATCCCCTCATCACTAAGAAACTCATCCAAGGTGTGGTTCTTAAAATCTGTGCCGTTGTCACTTCTTATCGTCAAGATCTTTGCATTGTGTTGGCGTTGAGCTTCATTTGCAAAGTCAATGATGGTTTGTTGGGTCTCACTCTTCCTCTTGAAGAAGTAAACCCAAGTGTATCTTGAATAATCATCCACAATCACCAAGCAATACTTTCTACCCCCAAGACTATCAAAGGATGGCGGTCCAAAGAGATCCAAGTGAAGGAGCTCCAAGGGCCTCTCCGAGTAGATGGTAGTCGTGGGAGGGTGAGCCTTCTCATGTAGCTTTCCTTCAATACAAGCACTGCAAGCACGATCTTTGGCAAAACTAACATTTTTTAGTCCATGGACATGGTCCCCCTTGAGAAGACTTTGCAAAGATCTCATATTGACATGGGCTAGACGGCGAAGCCAAAGCCATCCCACGTCAATGTTAGCCATTAGGCATGTCGCGGTCTTAGTGGGTCGCTCCGAAAAGTTAATCACATAGAGATCGTTCTTGACATGCCCAACAAAGGCTACTTTAAGAGTCTTTCTCCACAAGAGGGCCACGGTATCAATATCAAAGAAAGCGGCAAAGCCCATGAGTGCAAAATTGACGAACGGAAAGT
Source organism: Aegilops longissima (assembly GCA_021605205.1). NCBI lineage: Eukaryota > Viridiplantae > Streptophyta > Magnoliopsida > Poales > Poaceae > Aegilops > Aegilops longissima. The sequence continues at coordinate 248,948,016 of CM038681.1, forward strand.
AAATTGTATGCAAGGTACTCAACAAGCATGACTTTCTCGATCATGAGATCATGAGAAATGACAACCTTGCCAAGTACCAATACCTTAGAAGACGAGGCATCACCCCACTCGACACTGGTGGGCATAGATGAGATCTTGTGCACGTCCACCACCAAGTCCTTGCTTCCGGTCATATGATTTGTGGCTCCACTATCGAGCAAACATGATCCTCCACCGGAAGCAAACACCTACAAGAGATCAATGCTTGGTTTTAGGTACCCATCTTGTAATGGGTCCTTTGATGTTAGTAACAAGGGTCTTAGGAACCCAAATAGACCATTCAATGTACTCATAAGGAGAACCAACAAATTTAGCATAAACATGCCCATCACTAGCACGGCATAACACATAAGAAGGGTTAAAATCGTCAACTTTGTTGGAAGGGGTGTGATAACCCACAAGTATAGGGGATCGCAACAGTTTTCGAGGGTAGAGTGTTCAACCCAAATTTATTGGTTCGACACAAGGGGAGCCAAAGAATATTCTCAAGTATTAGCAGTTGAGTTGTCAATTCAACCACACCTGAAAGACTTAATATCTGCAGCAAAGTATTTAGTAGCAAATTAATGTGGAAGTAACGGTAACGATGGCAAAGATAACAATAGCAGTTTTGTAGTGATTGTAACAGTGGCAAGGAAAAGTAACTAAGCAAAGATCAATGTGTGAAAATCTCGTAGGCATTGGATCAGTGATGGATAATTATGTCGGATGTGATTCCTCATGCAACAGTTATAACATAGGGTGACACAGAACTAGCTCCAGTTCATCAATGTAATGTAGGCATGTATTCCAAATATAGTCATACATGCTTATGGAAAAGAACTTGCATGACATCTTTTGTCCTACCCTCCCGTGGCAGCGGGGTCCTATTGGAAACTAAGGGATATTAAGGCCTCCTTTTAATAGAGTACCGGACCAAAGCATTAACACTTAGTGAATACATGAACTCCTCAAACTACGGTCATCACCGGGACTGGTCCCGATTATTGTCACTTCGGGGTTACCGGATCATAACATATAGTAGGTGACTGTTGACTTGCAATATAGGATCAAGAACTCACATATATTCATGAAAACATAATAGGTTCAAATCTGAAATCATGGCACTCGGGCCCTAGTGACAAGCATTAAGCATAGCAATGTCATAGCAACATCAATCTCAGAACATAGTGGATACTAGGGATCAAACCCTAACAAAACTAACTCGATTACATGATGAATCTCATCCAACCCATCACCGTCTAGCAAGCCTACGATGGAATTACTCACGCACGGCGGTGAGCACCATGAAATTGGCGATGGAGGAAGGTTGATGATGACGACAGCGACGGATTCCCCTCTCTAGAGCCCCGAACGGACTCCAGATCAGCCCTCCTGAGAGAGATTAGGGCTCGGTGGCGGCTTCGTGTCGTAAAACGCGATGAATCCTTCTCTCTGATTTTTTTCTCCCTGAACGTTAATATATAGAGTTGGAGTTCAGGTCTGTGGAGCCTTAGGGGGCCCACGAGGCAGGGGGGCGCGCCCTCCACTCTCGTGGACAGGGTGTGGGCCCCCTGGTGTTGATTCTTTGGCCAGTATTTTTTATTAATTCCAAAAATATTCTCCGTGAAGTTTCAAGTCATTCCGAGAACTTTTATTTCTGCACAAAAATAAGACCATGGCAATTCTGTTGAAAACAACGTCAGTCCGGGTTAGTTCCATTCAAATCATGCAAGTTAGAGTCCAAAACAAGGGCAAAAGTGTTTGGAAAAGTACATACGATGGAGACGTATCAGGGTGGCATTGCCCTCCTTGGCACCACCACCCTTCACATTTTCTTCTTCTCCTTAGAAGCACCCTTTCCCTCCTTCACAAAAGTTTGCTTGAGAGGAGGAGGTCGTTTGGCCTTGTCATTCTTCTTCTTATTCTTGGACTTGGGTGCGAACCCAATTCCCTCCTTGGCCACAACTTCCTTTTGATTGCTCAAAAGGTCACTGAGGTTCTTCTCACCTTGTATACAAGACACAAGGCCTTTCTCAAGTTGCTCCTTCAACTTTGCATTCTCCTCCACAAGGTGCACATGCTCACAACAAGGGTTAGTAGCACTTGTATTATCAATTAACACCATACGAGGAAAGGTGGTTGTCGGTGTCAAAACCGGCGGATCTCGGGTAGGGGGTCCCGAACTGTGCGTCTAGGCGGATGGTAACATGAGACAAGGTACACGATGTTTTACCCAGGTTCGGTCCCTCTTGATGGAGGTAAAACCCTACGTCCTGCTTGATTAATATTGATGATGTGTGTTACAAGAGTGGATCTACCACGAGATCAAAGAGGCTAAACCCTAGAAGCTAGCCTATGGTATGATTGTTGTTAGTCCTCGGACTAAAACCCTCCGGTTATATAGGCGCCGGATAGGGTTAGGGTTACAGAGTCGGTTACAATGGTAGGAGATCTACATATCCGTATCGCCAAGCTTGCCTTCCACGCCAAGGAAAGTCCCATCCGGACACGGGCGAAGTCTTCAATCTTGTATCTTCATAGTCTTGGAGTCCGGCCGATGATGATAGTTGACTATCCGGACACCCCTAGTCCGGAACTCCTCGGAGCCCTGAACCAGGCTTCAATGGCGGCGAGTCCGGCGCGCATGTTGTCTTCGACATTGCAAGGCGGGTTCTTCCTCGAATAATTCATAGAAGATTGTGAGCACCGGGATAGTGTCCGGCTCTGAAAAATAAATTCCACATACCACCGTAGAGAGATAATATTACACAAGATCAATCTGCCGGCGTGATACGTGGTCGTGACGTCGCACCACTTCCAAGCCTTTACCCAAATTGTTTTTATTGTTCCACCTCGGCACGTTTAGCGAAGCGGTTTCCTTGGCACGTCTTGTCGAAGTAGAGATCGTGTTCCCCTTGTTCCGGGTTTCCCATCAATACGGACGTGGGTAACCCAACCTCGCCATTGATTGTGACGCTTGAGGGATAAGCGAGTTTTACCAGGCCGGTGGGGACACATGTTTCTGTCCGCCCATATAAGGGGATAAAGATCCAACCCTTTTACCTGCGCCTTCTTCCTCCTTGGCTTATCCATCTCCGTGAACTCGAGCTCCAGCGCCCAAGTCCGCACTTCTCACCTCAACCCTCTCCAACTATGTCCGGAGCGGGAGGCAAGTGGATGGCCTCCTCCGTCACGGAGGGGCAGATCGAGCTGCTTGACGCGGATATTTGTCCAAGAACATCGCGCGCGGCTCCCCGACGAGGGAGAGCTCGTCCCCAACCCCAGGCCCCATGAGAGGGTAGTATTTCTTCCCCATTTCCTCCGCTGGCTGGGCTTCCCTTCATCCCTTTGTCCGGGGCTCATGTTCTACTACGGCCTAGATTTCCATGATCGGCCCGAATTTCATCCTCAACATCTCGGCGTTTATCGTGGGTATGCGAGGCATTCCTCGCATCCAGCCCCACTTGACTTGTGGCTCAAGACCTTGATGTCAAGCGAAGGTTGTGAAGGGCAGCCAAGCGGAGTGCGGAGGCGCCATGGTGGGCAGGATGTCCCACGTTACGTGGATGGAGGGCACTTTCGTGGAAACCATCAAGGGGTGGCAATCGGGGTGGTTCTACATCACCGAGCCGCGTGACCCTGATTGGGCAGCGGCCCCCGAATTCAGATCTAGCATTCCTACATGGCTCACCTCCTGGAGAGAGAGTGGCCGGATTTGGGGGGATTCGGAGGAGCTGATCGGACTCCAAGCCTGTATCCGAAGTGGTGGACAAGAAGCTCAAGCTTGTCAACGTAGTCGAGTCATGCTCATCCGCGGATTCTCCGTGCGGCGACGGGGCTTCAACATGTGGGAGTTTGATCCGCGCAGCACCGGACCTGGCGGGCTCTTGACACTACGTCGAAGATGTCCGGAAGGTGCTGTTCAAGGGCGCCGAAGCTCCGCATCCGCTACCAAGATCGCGGATTCCTTTCATGACGTCCGGTGACGAGGTAAGTGATTTCACCACTTGTTTTCCATAGTTTGGCTCTATCGGGATCTAAACTCCTTTACCTTTGACAAGAATGGCTGGCGAAGGCGAGCGGATTATCTGTCGGCCCCATTGCGGAAGGACCCAGCGGGCCTTTGTCTAACGGGCTGCTGGCTCCGGCACCCGTGGTGCCGGAGAAGAAAAAGAAGAAAGGCGGCCACGGGACTCAAGAGTTCCGTTTTCAGGTGCTATCGGATGATGAATCGAGGCCGACTCCTCCACCAAGGCGTGGAGGAGAAGAAAGCCTCTCCCCGGCAGGGGAGGAAGAAAAGGAAGGCCTCCCCAACAAGGGAGGCGAAGAATCAAGAAGGAAAAATCTTCCCCGGACTGCTCCGCCAGCGCCAAAGATGTGACAGCGAGGCTCGGCCTCCAAGGGCCAAGCCCTGGTGAGATCGTAAGTATCCGGACTCGAATAACTTCAAGGTTTTTTATTTTAGCCACATAATGTCTTTCTAATGCCGCATACAACCCTTGATCCGCCCAATGATGATCTTTCCGTTTAAATCGGCGGGTCCTTGGGTGCGTCGGATATGGATTCCTTCCGATGCCTCCACCCCGTGCAGCAGACGGCGAGTGGGATCGAAAAGGACCCACCAGGAGGAGGAGGCCCCGAGGTGTCACAGACACCCTCCGGACTGTGCACAGACTCAGCCCGGAGGCCACGGTGGCTCGAGTCCGTGGCGACCCTTCGTAAGAAGGGCAAGACCATGACGCCGGCTGCCTCCGTCCAACGGAGGTGCGGATAATTCTTGGGGCGCTCAATGGCGCCTCCATCGAAGAAACACCGCCTTGTTATGAGTGCGGTGATTGAAGGTTCACTTGCCAAGGCGGGCTGACGAAGCCTCTGATAGCCTTCTAACGAGGCTTTGAGGTAAGAATTTCAATATATGTAAAATGGTACCGCATAGACAATAGCCCACGATGCTCGGTTCGGTGTTGGAAAGAAAAGCGGATGAGGATCTTTAGAAAGATAAGCGCAGGAGTCATAAAAATATGTCAATATGGGATTGCAGTTGTCTTGCTGACCTCCGCCCCGATCATGGCGGAGGTCAATAATTTGAAGAAAACCTCGGCGGTCCGAGAACGAGCTCGGCCATGCCAAGCAGCTCGAGGAAAAGAAGGTGAGTAATACCTTATGAAAATTGCACCTTCTGAAAAAGGATTTGGTTGCAAGAAAATGACAAGGATAACGTGGGTATTGTAGGGGCCACTAACGAGGTGGCGACCACAAGGAGGCGGTGGCAGCGGCCGAATGTAATCTGACATGGAGCGCACCGAGCGAGAGAAGCAGGAGGCGCGGGTGGCGGAGGTACATCAAGAGCTCCAGATCTCATGAAAAACATGAGAACTTGGGCGTGACTCGAACTCGAGTCAGAGCTTGCAACGGCTCTTGAGAGTGCCAAAGCCGCTAAGGCGAAGCCTACAAGGCCCTCCGGAGATTGAGGCGGTGAAGAAAATAGCAGCGGTAAGGCATTTTCATGCAAAGTAAGCATGTGAGAGTTAATTACCTGTTGCTTACCCGAATTGAGCTCTCCAGAGCGTTCGCGAGATCTTCCTCATGGCGTGTCGATCTTGCCGCATTCTACCGGGCCGAGGAGGGAGCTCGGCGGAGAAGGTCTTCTGTCTCGGTATCTTGAGGCGGACATCCGGTGCCCTTAGCGACCAAGCGAGGCAGCTGGTCGAGCTCCACAAGGCGGCGAACAGGCCATGAAGGGCCTCATAGTTGGTGTGGCCTAAGGAGGCCATGCACAGGAGCTACTTGACTGGTGCAGCGGTGATGGATGCGTTCCGTGGGTTGAAGTTATCAAGCATTCCTATTGAGGGTGCCGTCGGGCCTTGCCCGCATAAAGGTGCACTGGGCAAGATGGATGCCTGAAGCTCGTGACGGACCCGCCACCGGAGGGCAAGGAGCATCGCACGCCCGAGATGTATTATAAGAGTGTCTTTGAAGGCGCCCGCACTATTGCGGTGAGTGCTCCAAAGATGTAATATTTGAGTAGACTCGCATTTTGTTATCTGTCTTGCTGAAAACTTAGTTCATATCGCTAAGCAATGCTTGTTAATTTAAAATATTACCTTACATGCGGCTGTTTATCAAATCGAGAGATGGCAAGTCGTCGGCTTCAGCCCCATGCCACAGTCTTTGGGGTGTTCGGGATAAACTTGGCGCTCTTGTTCCCATTTTGGGTCCATCTGAGGGGCGCTCAACACAGCGAACAAGGCAACCGGACTTATAATGCTTGAACACTCTCACTTAGCCATAGAATTCTATAATTTTAAATTTGGAGAAGCCCTAGTCTTGGAAGGCGAATTTGAGGCGCTATCACGCCTTGGCGGACAGTATCCGGCTCCTCGCTCTAAGCGGCATAAGTCTTTAAGGACTCGCAAAAACCTCTCGAACAGCGACGGTCTCTCGCCTCATCATGACGGTCAGTTTAGCTTTCTCCACTTAGGCGTTAACCCAGCTCAAGCTGGGCGGAATCGCAGTGGTTCTCCCAGTGCTACCTTAGCGATATAACGGAACGTAAGGTACCAAAACATGGGGCAGGCAAACCCAACTATTGACCCAAGACATGATTGAGCCGATGCATATAGTGCTATAAGTTCGGGTGCCGCACTTGTGAAAGTGTTTGGACTCATCACACCATAATCACGGGAACATAAGCCCCTGGTGTATATTAGCCGTACCAAAGTGTACGGATGCAACATGTCGTGAATGAACATATGTATGAAAAGAAATGCAATTATAAGCAAAAAGGTGCTGCATTGTTTTATTCAATAAGTGCTGCTACGAATGCGAGCGATACAAATAATCGATAAGCAAGGTATGGAACTGTTAAACATGTCCCCTCCGGGGTAGGCTGCAGATTGGTGTATAAAATGCTCGTAATGGAGACCACCAGTATATTCGTTGTAGCCTTTATCCTTCCCTAGCTGTTGCATCGTGAGTTGGCAGTCTGCTGCGGGACGGGGCTTCGACAAGCGGAGTCCTGCGGGTAAAAAGTAAAAGGTAAAAAGAAAAGAAAAGGAACGACACACTTGAGAGCCCTGGTGTGGTTGAGCCGTAGTCTGGGTTTATCGTGGTCGTGCCCTCTCCCCATGCCCATGGTATCTTGAGCGTAATGGTGTACGCGAAGGACCTGCTGACGCTTCGCGGGAGCTGGGGTTGGGGCCGCCTTGCTATCGTGCTCGGAGCGTGCCAGTGGTCTTGTTGTAAGTTACTCGGCGCGCTTAGCTGTGTCCGGCGCTTACCGGCGGACTCGAGAATTGCCTTAAGAGGCTGCATTGCACTTCGCGAGAGCGCGCTGTATGTTCCTCCGTGCGGAGAGAGCGTCCGATGTTTCCGTTGACCGTGATGACTACTCGAGGGCCTGGCATCTTGAGCTTGAGGTATGCGTAGTGCGGCACCGTGTTGAACTTTGCAAACGCGGTACGCCCGAGCAAGGCATGATAGCCGCTGCGGAACGGGACTATGTCGAAGATTAACTCCTCGCCGGAAGTTATCCGGGATCAAAGACCACTTCGGTGTAATTGAGCTGTACAATTGGCTTCTACACCTGGTATGACGCCTTTAAAGGTCGTTTTGGTAGGTTTAATCCTTGAGGGGTCTATTGTTGGGGAACGTAGTAATTTCAAAAAATTTCCTACGAACACACAAGACCATGGTGATGGCACATCAACGAGAGGGGAGAGTGTCCGTCCACGTACCCTCGTGAGACCGAAAGCGAGCGTTAAATCAGCGCGTTGATGTAGTCGTGCGTCTTCACGATCCGACCGATCCAAGCACCGTTACTCGGCACCTCCGAGTTCTTGGCACACGTTCAGCTCGATGGCGATCCTCGGGCTCCGATCCAGCAAAGCGTCGGGGAGGAGTTCCAAAGACGACGGCGTGGTGGCGATCTTGATGTTCTCTTGTCGCGGGGCTTCGCCTAAGCACCGCTACAATATGATCGAGGTGGAATGTGGTGGAGGGGGCACCGCACGGCTAAGGAACGATCACGAAGATCAACTTGTGTGTCCATGGGGTGCCCCCGCCTATATAAAGGAGGAAGGGAGTCCTACTCCCACCGGAGTAGGATTCCCCTTTCCTAGTCAACTAGGAATCCTTCCATGTATTAGGAGTAGGAGACTAGGAAGGGGAAAGAGAGGGAAGGAAGGAGGGGTGCGGCCTCCCTAGTCAATTCGGACTAGGCCATGAAGCGCGCGGCCTGCCCTAGGCAGCCCTCTTTCTTTCCCAGGGCCCAATAAGGCCCAATACTTTTCCCGGCGAATTCCCGTAACTCTCGGTACTCGAAAAATACCCGAATGACTCGGAACCTTTCCGAACTCGAATATAGTCGTCAATATATCGATCTTTACGTCTCGACCATTTGAGACTCCTCGTCATGTCCCCGATCTCATCCGGGACTCGAACTCCTTGGTACATCAAAACTCATAAACTCATAATATAACCGTCATTGAAACCTTAAGCGTGCGGACCCTACGGTTCGAGAACAATGTAGTCATGGCGAGACACGTCTCCGGTCAATAACCAATAGCGGGACCTGGATGCCCATATTGGCTCCTACATATTCTCTGAAGATCTTTATCGGTTAGACCGCATAACAACATCGTTGTTCCCTTTGTCATCGGTATGTTACTTGCCCGAGATTCGATCGTCGGTATCAATACCTAGTTCAATCTCGTTCTTGGCAAGTCTCTTTACTCGTTCCGTAATACATCATCTCACAGTTAACTCATTAGTTGTAATGCTTGCAAGGCTTAGTGATGTGCATTACCGAGAGGCCCAGAGATACCTCTCCGACAATCGGAGTGACAAATCCTAATCTCGAAATCGCCAACCCAACATCTGCCTTTGGAGACACCTGTAGTACTCCTTTATAATCACCCGATTCGTTGTGACGTTTGGTAGTACCAAAGTGTTCCTCCGTAAACGGGAGTTGCATAATCTCATAGTTATAGGAACATGTATAAGTCATGGATAAAAGCAATAGCAACATACTAAGCGATCGGTGCTAAGCTAATGGAATGGGTCATGTCAATCAGATCATTCAACTAATGATGTGACCTTGTTAATCAAATGACAACTCCTTTGTCTATGGTTAGGAAACTTAACCATCTTTAATTAACAAGCTAGTCTAGTAGAGGCATACTAGTGACACTCTGTTTGTCTATGTATTCACACATGTATTATGTTTCCGGTTAATACAATTCTAGCATGAATAATAAACATTTATCATGATATAAGGAAATAAATAATAACTTTATTATTGCCTCTAGGGCATATTTCCTTCAGTCTCCCACTTGCACTAGAGTCAATAATCTAGATCACATCACCATGTGATTAACATCGATAGTTCACATCATCATGTGATTAACACCCATGGTTCACATCGCCATGTGACCAAGACCCAAAGGGTACTAAGGTGTGATCATGTTTTGCTTGTGAGATAATTTTAGTCAACGGGTCTGTCACATTCAGAGCCGTAAGTATTTTGAAAATTTCTATGTCTACAATGCTCTGCACGGAGCTACTCTAGCTAATTGCTCTCACTTTCAATATGTATCTAGATCGAGACTTAGAGACATCCAGATCAGTGTCAAAACTTGCATCGACGTAACCCTTTACGACGAACCTTTTTCCACTTCCATAATCGAGAAATATATCCTTATTCCACTAAGGATAATTTTGACCGCTGTCCAATGATCTACTCCTAAATCACTATTGTATTCCCTTGCCAAACTCAGTGTAGGGTATACAATAGATCTGGTACACAGCATGGCATACTTTATAGAACCTATGGCCAAGGCATAGGGAATGACTTTCATTCTCATTCTATCTTCTGCCGTGGTCGGGTTTTGAGTCTTACTCAATTTCACACCTTGTAACACAGGCAAGAACTCTTTCTTTGACTGTTCCATTTTGAACTACTTCAAAATCTTGTCAAGGTATGTACTCATTGAAAAAACTTATCAAGCGTTTTGATCTATCTCTATAGATCTTGATGCTCAATATGTAAGCAGCTTCACGAGGTCCTTCTTGAAAAACTCCTTTCAAATACTCCTTTATGCTTTGCAGAATAATTCTACATTATCTCCGATCAACAATATGTCATTCACATATACTTATCGAAATCTTTGTAGTGCTCCCACTCACTTTCTTGTAAATCTGAGGCTTCATCCAAAAGTCTGTATAAAACCATATCTTTGATCACACTATCAAAGCGTTTATTCCAACTCCGAGATGCTCGCACCAGTCCATAGATGGATCATTGGAGCTTGCACATTTTGTTAGCTCCTTTAGGATTGACAAAACCTTCTGTTTGCATCATATACAACTCTTCTTTAATAAATCCATTAAAGAATGTAGTTTTGACATCCATTTGCCGATTTCATAAAATGTGGCGATTGCTAACATGATTCGGACAGACATAAGCATCGCTTCTGATTGAGTAAATCTCATTGTAGTCAACACCTTGAACTTGTCGAAAACCCTTTTGTGACAAGTCGAGCTTTGTAGATAGTAACACTACTATCGATGTCCGTCTTCCTCTTGAAGATCCATTTATATAATATGGCTTGCCGATCATCGAGCAACTCCATCAAAGTCCACACTTTATTCTCATACATGGATCCCATCTCAGATTTCATGGTCTCAAACCATTTCGCGGAATCTGGGCTCATCATCGCTTCCTCATAGTTCGTAGGTTCATCATGGTCTAGTAACATGACTTCTAGAATAGGATTACCGTACCACTCAGTGCGGATCTTACTCCGGAAGACCTACGAGGTTTGGTAGCAACTTGATCTGAAGTTTCATGATCATCATCATTAACTTCCTTACTAATTGGTGTAGAAATCACTGAAACTGATTTACGTGATGAACTACTTTCCAATAAGGGAGAAGGTACAATTACCTCATCAAGTTCTACTTTCCTCCCACTCACTTCTTTCGAGAGAAACTTCTTCTCTAGAAAGGATCCATCTTAACAACGAAAAACTTGCCTTCGGATCTGTGATAGAAGGTGTACCCAACAGTTTCCTTTGGGTATTCTATGAAGACGCACTTCTCCTATTTGGGTTCGAGCTTATCGGTGAAAACTTTTCACATAAGCATCACAACTCAAACTTTAAGAAACGACAACTTAGGTTTCTTGCTAAACCATAGTTCATACGGTGTCATCTCAGCGGTTTAGATGGTGCCCTATTAAACGTGAATGCAGCTGTCTCTAATGCATAACCCCAAAGCGATAGTGGTAAATTGGTAAGATACATCATAGATCGCACCATATCATAATAAAGTACTGATTCTGACGTTTGGACACACCATAACGTTGTGGTGTTCCAGTGGCGTGAGCTGTGAAACTATTCCACATTGTTTTCATTGAAGACCAAACTCGTAACTCAAATATTCATCTCCACGATCAGATCGCGAAACTTTATTTTCTTGTTACGATGATTTTCACTTCACTCTGAAATTCTTTGAACCTTTCAACTATTTCAGACTTATGTTTCATCAAGTAGATATACCCATATCTGCTCAAATCATCTTGTGAAGGTCGAAAATAACGATACTTGCCACGAGCATCAACACTCATTGGATCGCATACATCGGTATGTATTATTTCCAATAAGTCGGTAGCTTGTTCCATTGTTCCGGAGAACGGAGTTTTAGTCATCTTGCCCAAACGGCACGGTTCACAAGCATCAAATGATTCATAACCAAGTGATTCCGAAGTCCATCGACATGGAGTTTCTTCATCGTTTTACACCAATATGACCTAAGCGGCGATGCCACAAATAAGTTGCACTATCATTATTAACTTTGCATCTTTTGGCATCAATATTATGAATATGTGTATCATTACGATCGAGATCCAACAAACTATTTTCATTGGGTGCATAACCATCGAAGGTCTTATTCATGTAAATGAATAACAATTATTCTTTAACTTCAAATGAATAACCGTATCGCAATAAACATGATCAAATCATATTCATGCTCAGCATAAGCGCTAAATAACATTTATTTGGCTTTTAACACTAATCTCGAAAATATAGGGAGTGTGTGATGATGATCATATCAATCTTGGAACTCATCGTCACTTCCCCTTCAACTAGTTTCTGTTCATTCGCAACTCTGTTTGAGTTACTACTCTTAGCAACCGAACCAAGATCAAATACCGAGGGTTTGCTACTAACACTAGTAATACATATCAATAATCAGATATCAAATATACCTTTGTTCACTTTGCCATCCTTCTTATCCACCAAATACTTGGGGTAGTTCCGCTTCCAAAGACCAGTTCCATTGTAGCAAAAGCACTTAGTCTCGTGCTTAGGTCCGGACTTGGGCTTCTTCACTCAGTAACAACTTGCTTGCCGTTCTTCTTGAAGTTCCCTTCTTCCCTTTGCCCTTTTCCTTGAGACTAGTGGTCTTGTCAACCATCAACACTTGATGTTTTCTTGATTTCTACCTTCGCGATTTTAGCATGGCGAAGAGCTTGGGAATTGTTTTCGTCATCCCTTGCATACTATAGTTCATCACGAAGTTCTAGTAACTTAGTGATGGTGACTAGAGAATTCATCAATCACTATCTTATCTGGAAGATTAACTCCCACTTGATTCAAGCGATTGAAGTACCTGACAATCTGAGAACATGCTCACTAGTTGAGCGATTCTCCTCCATCTTTTAGCTATAGAACTTGTTGGAGACTTCATATCTCTCAACTCGGGTATTTGCTTGAAATATTAACTTCAACTCTGGAACATCTCATATGGTCCATGACGTTCAAAACGTCTTTGAAGTCCCGATTCTAAGCCGTTTAAGCATGGTGCACTAAACTATCAAGTAGTCATCATATTGAGCTAGCCAAGCGTTCATAACGTCGCATCGCTCCTGCAATAGGTCCATCACCTAGCGGTGCATCAAGGACATAATTCTTCCGTGCAGCAATGAGGATAAACCTCGGATCACGGATCCAATCCATAATATTGCTACTAACATTTTTAAATACAATTTTCTCTAGGAACACATATAAAACCACAGGGAAGCAACAACGCGAGCTATTGATCTACAACATAATCTGCAAAATACTACCAGGACTAAGTTCATGATAAATTTAAGTTCCATTAATCATATTACTTAAGAACTCCCACTTAGACAGACATCTCTCTAGTCATCTAAGTGATCACGTGATCCAAATCAACTAAACCATAACCGATCATCACGTGAGATGGAGTAGTTTTCAATGGTGAACATCTTATGTTGATCATATCTACTATATGATTCACGCTCGACCTTTCGGTCTCCGTGTTCCGAGGCCATATCTGCATATGCTAGGCTCGTCAAGTATAACCTGAGTATTCCGCGTGTGCAAAACTGGCTTGCACCCGTTGTAGATGGACGTAGAGCTTATCACACCCGATCATCACGTGGTGTGCAGGCACGACGAACTTTGGCAACGGTGCATACTCAGGGAGAACACTTCTTGATAATTTTAGTGAGAGATCATCTTATAATGCTACCGTCAATCAAAGCAAGATAAGATGCATAAAGGATAAACATCACATGCAATCAATATAAGTGATATGATATGGCCATCATCATCTTGTGCTTGTGATCTCCATCTCCGAAGCACCGTCGTGATCACCATCGTCACCGGTAGCGACACCTTGATCTCCATCGTAGCATCGTTGTCGTCTCGCCAACTATTGCTTCTCGACTATCGCTCTTGTTTAGTGATAAAGTAAAGCAATTACATGGCGTTGCATTTCATACAATAAGCGACAACCATATGGCTCTGCCGATTGCCGATAACTTCGGTTACAAAACATGATCATCTCATACAATAAAATATAGCATCACGTCTTGACCATATCACATCACAACATGCCCTGCAAAAACAAGTTAGGCGTCCTCTACTTTGTTGTTGCAAATTTTACATGGCTGCTATGGGCTGAGCAAGAACCGTTCTTACCTCGCATCAAAACCACAACGATAGTTTGTCAAGTTAGTGCTGTTTTAACCTTCGCAAGGACCGGGCGTAGCCACACTCAGTTCAACTAAAGTGAGAGAGACAGACACCGCCGGTCACCTTTAAGCAACGAGTGCTCGCAGCGGTGAAACCAGTCTCGCGTAAGCGTCTGGCGTAATGTCGGTCGGGCCGCTTCATCTCACAATCTTGCCAACCAAAGTATGACATCTTTGGTAAGCGGTATGACTTATATCGCCCACAACTCACTTGTGTTCTACTCGTGCATATAACATCAACGCATAAAACCAGGCTCGGATGCCATTTGTTGGGGAACGTAGTAATTTCAAAAATTTCCTACGAACACACAAGACCATGGTGATGGCACAGCAACGAGAGAGAGAGTGTCCGTCCACGTACCCTCGTGAGACCGAAAGCGAAGCGTTAAATCAACGCGGTTGATGTAGTCGACGTCTTCACGATCCGACCGATCCAAGCACCGTTACTCGGCACCTCCGAGTTCTTGGCACACGTTCAGCTCGATGGCGATCCTCGGGCTCCGATCCAGCAAAGCGTCGGGGAGGAGTTCCGTCGACGACAGCGTGGTGGCGATCTTGATGTTCTACTGTCGCAGGGCTTCGCCTAAGCACCGCTACAATATGATCGAGGTGGAATATGGTGGAGGGGGGCACCGCACACGGCTAAGGAACGATCACGAAGATCAACTTGTGTGTCCATGGGGTGCCCCTGCCCCCGTATATAAAGGAGGGAAGGGGAGTCCTACTCCCACCGGGAGTAGGATTCCCCCTTTCCTAGTCCAACTAGGAATCCTTCCATGTATTAGGAGTAGGAGACTAGGAAGGGGAAAAGAGAAGGGAAGGAAGGAGGGGGTGCGGCCCCTCCCCCTAGTCCAATTCGGACTAGGCCATGGGGGGGCGCGCGGCCTGCCCTAGGCAGCCCCTCTTTCTTTCCCGCAGGGCCCAATAAGGCCCAATACTTTTCCCCGGCGAATTCCCGTAACTCTCCGGTACTCCGAAAAATACCGAATGACTCGGAACCTTTCCGAACTCGAATATAGTCGTCCAATATATCGATCTTTACGTCTCGACCATTTCGAGACTCCTCGTCATGTCCCCGATCTCATCCGGGACTCCGAACTCCTTCGGTACATCAAAACTCATAAACTCATAATATAACCGTCATCGAAACCTTAAGCGTGCGGACCCTACGGTTCGAGAACAATGTAGTCATGGCGAGACACGTCTCGGTCAATAACCAATAGCGGGACCTGGATGCCCATATTGGCTCCTACATATTCTACGAAGATCTTTTATCGGTCGAGACCGCATAACAACATACGTTGTTCCTTTGTCATCGGTATGTTACTTGCCCGAGATTCGATCGTCGGTATCCAATACCTAGTTCAATCTCGTTCTCGGCAAGTCTCTTTACTCGTTCCGTAATACATCATCTCACAGCTAACTCATTAGTTGTAATGCTTGCAAGGCTTAGTGATGTGCATTACCGAGAGGGCCTAGAGATACCTCTCCGACAATCGGAGTGACAAATCCTAATCTCGAAATCGCCAACCCAACATCTGCCTTTGGAGACACCTGTAGTACTCCTTTATAATCACCCGATTCGTTGTGACGTTTGGTAGTACCAAAGTGTTCCTCCGTAAACGGGAGTTGCATAATCTCATAGTTATAGGAACATGTATAAGTCATGGATAAAAGCAATAGCAACATACTAAGCGATCGGTGCTAAGCTAATGGAATGGGTCATGTCAATCAGATCATTCAACTAATGATGTGACCTTGTTAATCAAATGACAACTCCTTTGTCTATGGTTAGGAAACTTAACCATCTTTAATTAACAAGCTAGTCTAGTAGAGGCATACTAGTGACACTCTGTTTGTCTATGTATTCACACATGTATTATGTTTCCGTTAATACAATTCTAGCATGAATAATAAACATTTATCATGATATAAGGAAATAAATAATAACTTTATTATTGCCTCTAGGGCATATTTCCTTCATCTATGCCCATTTTATGCCTTTGTATCCCAGTAAAGCAGGTTCAGTTCTCTGCCGCCATTCCATCGGGACTCGGTTAGGTGAAATCCATCGACGATTGGGTCTAAGACCAGTCTGGCGAATCCACCGTGGCGGATCTTTGGTGGGGTGGTCCTTCGGTCAAAAGTGATCGGGTAGGAGGACCATGGATTGAACTTCGGGGCAACTGGCTCCATCGCGTAGACATCCCTGAGTGCACGCTTCCGCTCCCTTTTGGGTATGTGCGTTGCGTATATCATGTTCACCGTCCACACCTGTGGTGGGAAACCCTTCATCCTCTATTGTTCGGCGGTTGGGTCTCGTCCTCGTCATCTCTATGCAGCCCTTGTCATTGTTTTCGACAATTAACTTGCCTGCTGCTGAATACCCAACAGTCCCTCTTGGTGTGGTTAGCTGGCTTTTCGGGTGCCGTGTATCCGCACAAGCGGTCGAGTATTCGGTCCAAATTGGACGGACCGGAGTAGTTCTTTTGAATGGCTTTTTCGCTGACCGGTTTAGAGCCTCTGAATTCGGCATTGACCGTCGTATCCTCAATATTATCGCCGTTAATGCGGCGTTTGTTTTGTTACGACGCTGCCTGCCATTTCGGTCCTTGAAGTCCGGACTGCGAATTTTTGCCGAGGTTGTTGCTGCGTGCTAGCTACTGTCCTCACCCGCGCAGAAGCGGGTCATGAGTGATGTGAGGGCTGCCATGGATTTCGGCTTTTCCTGTCCTAGGTGTCGTGCAAGCCACTCGTCACGGATGTTATGCTTGAAGGCCCCGAGGGCCTCCGCATCCGGACAGTCGACGATTTGGTTTTTCTTGGTTAAGAACCGTGTCCAGTAATTGTCGGCCGATTCGTCTGCTGCTGAATTATGTGGCTTAGGTCATCGGCGTCGGTGGTCGCACATAAGTGCCCCGGAAGTTATCGAGGAATGCGGCTTCAGGTCCTCCCAGCTCCCAATTGACTCTGCCGGCAAGCTGTTGAGCCAATGCCGGGCTGGTCCTTTAAGCTTGAGGGGAGGTATTTGATGGCGTGAAGATCGTCACCGCGGGCCATGTGGATGTGAAGGAGATAGTCTTGATCCAAACCGCGGGTGTTGTGCCATCATAGGATTCAATATTGACGGGTTTAAACCCTTGAATTTGATGATCCATTACTTCGTCTGTGAAGCATAGTGGGTGTCTTGGCGCCTACATCGGGCGATATCACGACGGAGCTCAAAAGAGCTTGGTCTGTTTTGTTCGCCCGGCGGACTTATCAGTGTCCGGCGACGGTTGTCGCCACGCGTGCCGTGGGCGCCCACGCGATCCATAGATCGATGTTGATTGTCTTGCCTTGTCCTCCAATATATCTCGCAGGTCCGGGCGTTCCCCTTTGGCCGTGTGCTTTTGAGCGATGCCGGGTGCGGTTCTAGTGAAGGGCCTAGAGGCCTCTCTGTCGCGACCACGGGTGGTCGGTCACCGTATTGTCTCCTGGTGATGCGGGTTCGTAAGCCTCCTCCTCTAATCGGGAGAAGCTTGCGTTTAGGGTAGCTTTGGAGGGCGTTCGAGCTCATGCTCTTGACCACGAGGACTTCATCCATCCGCCGGCTAGCAGATCCCGATCAGCTCTAAGTCGTTCTTTGCTTTTTCTTGAGGCTGTTCGCCGTGGCCATAAGCTTGCGTCTAAAACGCTCTTGTTCGACAGATTCTCGAGCACGACGAATTCATCGTCGTCGAGGCTTGCTTGTCTCCGGAGGGAGGCGATAATCCTCTACCTCTTCTTTTGCCGCTCTCTCGTGAGGGTCTGGCGTCTCCATCTTCTGCTACTGGATCTTGCTTTGGAGTGGATTGTCTTGACCTTGTCCGGTGTATTGTTATCTCCGGTGCGGAATCTTCATTCTTCTTTGTGGCGGGATTTAGGCGGCGCCACGACGCCGGCGCTTGGGCTGCTTCTTGGAGGGTCATCCTCTGTTGTTCCATCGCTGTTCCCATCTTTTGGGATGTCCACCATATATATGTCGTATGACGAGGTGGCCTTCCGATTGCCACAGAGGCGCTGGGTCTTGTTAAATCTCCGGCATCGTCGTCCATACCGTCGATGTCTTGAGTTGTAGTCTAGCATGTCGGTTAGATCATCGACGGCGGCTACCAAGTGGGTGGTGGGTGGGCTTTGAATTTCTTCGTCGTCCGCATCCCAACCGCCCCGACCGCATCCGCCAGGCTCTCTCGATAACGAGAGGTACTTTAGCGAACTCAAGATGTCGCCAAAAGGTGAGTGCTTGAAAGATGTCCGCGCCGTGAACTCCATAACGGGCGTCCAATCGGAATCGATTGGCGGGGCGGAGGTTGAGTCCGGAGAGGAGTCCGGCACCACAGTCGAGGTCTTCGCAAAGGGACGGGGATAGAGTTCAGCTCGATCGCCGTAGAGATTAAAGCCCCGAGGTGGTGTCCAACCACTCGTCCTCGATCGGGAATCCAACTCCGGATTAAGGGTCGGGCGGATTCGAGTGCGGCCTCGAGGCAATCGTTCGCTGCGAGCTAGATCATGCCCATCGAGACAAGTCTGGCGCTGCTTGCTGCGCCCAAATCCGTCGAAGATCAAGTCTCCGCGGATATCGGCCGTATAGTTTAAACTTCAAATCTGACTGACGGTCGGGCGTAGCTTCGATCTGCTCGGATGGCCAGCGAATTGGCCCGCAGGCAAAGCCGCCGAACACAAAGATCTGTCCGGGGAGAAAAGTTTCACCTGGACGCGTCGTTGTTGATGATCAAAGGAGCCATCGGGCCTATCGGTGACGACACAGAGGAACTCTCAATGAAAGCACCAATGTCGGTGTCAAAACCGGCGGATCTCGGGTAGGGGGTCCCGAACTGTGCGTCTAGGCGGATGGTAACAGGAGACAAGGGACACGATGTTTTACCCAGGTTCGGGCCCTCTTGATGGAGGTAAACCCTCACGTCCCGCTTGATTAATATTGATGATGTGTGTTACAAGAGTGGATCTACCACGAGATCAAAGAGGCTAAACCCTAGAAGCTAGCCTATGGTATGATTGTTGTTCGTCCTACGGACTAAAACCCTCCGGTTTATATAGACACCGGATAGGGTTAGGGTTACACAGAGTCGGTTACAATGGTAGGAGATCTACATATCCGTATCGCCAAGCTTGCCTTCCACGCCAAGGAAAGTCCCATCCGGACACGGGACGAAGTCTTCAATCTTGTATCTTCATAGTCTTGGAGTCCGGCCGATGATGATAGTTCGGCTATCCGGACACCCCCTGGTCCGGAACTCCCTCAGTGGCTTTCTCCTTGGTTAGCTTCACTTGGAGTTGATCATGAGACTCTTTATGGCTAGCATGAGTTCCCTTCAAGGCCTTGTGAGACATATCAAACTCCTCCTTGAGTCTAGCAAGATCAACACCAAGTTTGGCCTTCTTGGAATTGAGCACACGAGATACAACAAGAGCATGATCAAGATCTTTCTTAATTCTAGCATGATCATCGTTGTGTGACTCCTCAAGAGCCAAACGACAACCACGCTCCTCCTCAAGCGCATTAGATAGATCTGATATTTCATCGGCATAGTCACGACTATGCCCCTCCATCTTAGAGATGGTTTCTTCGTGAGCCTCGGTCATGTCATTGGCTTCACTAAGTTGTTCCAAGAGAGCAACAAAGTGCTTCTTGGACTTACCCTTGAGCTTACTCATAAAAGACTCAAATTCATTTTCCTCCTCATTAGAACCCTCACTTTCATCAATGCAATACATCAAAGATGGATTAGTAATGATGGTAGTTTTGATGTTGGAGGTTACCTTGTTGGTGGCTTTAGCCATGAGGCACTTGGCGGTGATGTTCTCATTGGGTGAGTCGAAGAGGGACAGCCGTGGAGTTGTCGCAATGGCAACGGAGGCCATGGCAACTGACTCACCGTCTTCATCATCATCATCATCATCCTCATTGTACTCTTCTTGTGCCACCACCCTTGGGAGGAGTCTTCTTGGTGAAGTTGTTCTTGTTGGGGAAGGACTTGGCCTTGTCTTTTCGGATGAGCTTGCCACCATTGTCTTCCCTCTTCTCATATGGGCACCCTGCAACAAAGTGGCTCACATTGCCACAAATATAGCAAGTCCTCACACGTTGCTTGCCCTTGGCGCCACTTGAGTTGTTCTTGTTAAAGTTGGGCCTTGTGTTCTTCTTGCTCCAAAATTGCCTTGAAGCGAGAGCCATGTGCTCATGATAAGCATATTTTGTGTCTTCGGGGTTATTCTCCGCTTCTTCCTCTTCATCCTCTTCTTCCACACTAGCCTTGGCCTTCAAGGCAAGGTTGGGATTCTCTGCTCTTTGAGAACGCAACACCGCATTGTCGGCGGTCTTGTCCAAGATCCTCATTGCCATAAACTCATCCAACACTTCACTTGAAGACAAGGTGTGGAAGTCTGGCCTTTGAGGATGACGGAGGACATGGCCTTATGGTAAGGCATCATGGCCTTGAGAAACTTGCGCTTGATCCAATTTTCATTCGTATCCTTGCTCCCATGATCTCGGAGTGAGACCGCGAGAGTGGTTACTCTCTGGTAAAGCTCACGAGGTTCTTCATCTTCATTCATTGCAAATTCATCGGCTTCATCTTGCACCAATTCATAGTTGGAGCATTGAATGCTTGCGCTTCCCTTGTAAATGGAAACAACATGGTGCCATGCTTCCTTTGCCACGGTGAAAGGTCGGAGATGCGCAATATCTTCGGATGGAATTGCATCTTGAATGATGAAGAGAGCATTCTCATTGAATCGATGATCTGCGAATTCTCTAGGGGTGAAGTTGCTTGGGTCATGCGGATAGAAACCTTGCTCAATGATTCTCCAAAGATTAGTATTAACATGATTTAAATGACGTTTAAAGCAATAGACCCAAGAGTCGAAATCCTTATTTTTCACAATCTTAGGAGGAGGACCAACATGATTCAAATGAGTGGAGGGAACCGGTCCTCCATAAACAAGTGGAGGTTCAACATAGGCAAAGATGCCACTTCCATTTCTACCACTAGATAAGGGAACTTTGTCACTAGTAGCTTCCCCCTTGTCGGAGTTAGCATCCGACACCTTGTTAGCGGGATCACCCACTTTCATTGGTGTGTTGGATAATGTAAGTCCTTCTAAGAACTTGTTGAAAATGCTTTCAACCTCGGTCGTCATGGAGGTTTTTAATGTGTCCAAAGACACATTAAACTCCTCACGAGAGACCGCGGTTCCCCATCGGCCGTAGACGAGAACAGATTCACACCGGAGTGCTCCTTCCCACCGTCTACGGTGTCAACCATACTCTTCGGACGACAAAGTACTTAATAAAGAGACGATGCTCTGATACTAATTGAAAGGATCGATATAGTTGACTAGAGGGGGGGGGGGGGTGAATAGGCAACTAACAATTTTTAGCTCTTCTTTACCAATTTAAACTTTGCATCAAAGTAGGTTGTCTAGATATGCAACTGGGTGAGCAACCTATATGATGCAATAACAACAAGCACACAAGCAAGCAAGGGATGCACCACAATATAAGCTTGCGCAAGTAAAGGTAAGAGATAACCAAGAGTGGAGCCGGTGGAGACGAGGATGTGTTACCGAAGTTCCTTCCCTTTGAGAGGAAGTACATCTCCGTTGGAGCGGTGTGGAGGCACAATGCTCCCCAAGAAGCCACTAGGGCCATCGTATTCTCCTCACGCCCTCACACAATGCGAGATGCCGTGATTCGACTATTGGTGCCCTTGGAGGCGACGTCCGAACCTTTACAAACAAGGTTGGGGCAATTTCCACAACTTAATTGGAGGCTCCCAACGACACCACGAAGCTTCACCACAATGGAATATGGATCCGCGGTGACCTCAACCGTCTAGGGTGCTCAAACACCCAAGAGCAACAAGATCCGCAAGGGATTAGTGGGAGGGAATCAAATTTCTCTTGGTGGAAGTGTAGATCGAGGCCTTCTCAACCAATCCCTAGAAAATCAACAAGTTTGATTGGCTAGGGAGAGAGATTAGGCAAATAAGGAGCTTTGAGCAACAATGGAGCTTAGGGAGAGAAGAGGCGGTCAACTTGGGGAAGAAGACCCCCCTTATATAGTGGCAGGACAAATCCAACCGTTACCCACCAACTCAGCCCGCGACATGCGGTACTACCGCACAGACCCGCGGTACTACCACACTGGCTTGCGGTACTACCGCAGGGAAGTGCGGTACTACCGCTCGCGTGGCAGGGGCCAGGAGAGGCCCTGTTGCACAAGGCAATGAGCGGTAGAACCGCTGGAGCGGTACTACCGCGCGCCCTTGCGATACTACCACAAGGCAGGGCTCATCCTGGGCTGGGAAGGCACGGACAAATAAAATTACGTCCGTGGCTACTTCCGCTGAGTTTCGGTCAGTGCAAAAGTCCGGCATGATACTACAGCTCATAGGGAGCGGTACCACCGCGTAGGGTGCGGAAGTAAAAAATTACTTCCGCCCCTACATCCGCTCATGCCATAGTACTGGGCCAGAGGCCACGGTACTACCGCATGCTAGGAGCGGTACTACCGCTACCTCAGGCCGGTACTACCGTGGCCAGCTGCGGTACTACTGCTCCCTTGAGCAGTACTACCGCACGCCGCAGACCAGTAGCACTATGATGCCTTCATGTTCACAGCTACAAGGGGAACAACCGGTGCTCCAAAGAAGCAAGGGAAGGTGGTGCAAAGAAATAGATGTGTACGTGATGATTCCACCCTAACCTTTCCAAAGCGGACCTCTCTTAATAGTACGACTTTCCTACGACTCAAATCCACCGAAAAGAAACATAGAGAAACTCCGTCTTCGGTAGCTCCGAGGGGCACCAAATCGTCTTGTTCCTAGACATGAGATATCTGAAATGCTCAATGCACACAATTAGTCCGCAAATGCATTGTCATCAATCACCAAAACCACTTAGGGATAAATATGCCCTTACACACTGCTCAAATTTGGCGATGCTACGGTAGACCGCGTCAGGGTTGATGGTGTATTTGGTGTTCAAATTCTTGCTCAAGTGGGCATCTACGGTGTACTCATCGTCGAACTCAGTGTGCTGGGCTTCTACAGCTATCATAGGAAAGGTTGCCCATAGCTTTATTTCATGCCTTTTTGTGTATTTCTTCAGCGGGGTTGTTCTCAGTAGGTTGGCGGAGGGGGGAGACAACTGGTGAGAGCAGAGACTTCGGGAAGGAGGAGGCTATTTATAGGAGCTTGTGTGGCTCTCATCTAATCGAGAGCAAACTATGCTTCGTTGAACTGACATCAATATGAAAAGTGAGAAATGAAAAAAGACCAAAATAGTTACACGAATTTTTGCGTAAAATCAAACATAAAAGAAGTTAGATAAAGCTTATCTAGTTGAGAATTAGCAAATTTCATATTTACAACCACTACCCGGGCAAAATCTGAGCAGGTAGGAAGGAAATCGAAAGCAGATAAATGCTCAAAGGTAGGACGAACCCACTTTACATACGGATGGTGAGATCCACTTTTTGCGTAAATTCAAATGCCAAATAAGTTGGATAAGGCTTTGTTATGTATGGACTTTTTTTGAAGAGCAACTCTGTTCATTGATTTGTTCAAGAAATTACACCACGTCCCATTGAATGGACACAACCCCACCCGGGCACTGGCGGGATAGTAGCAGACCGACGGATAGACAGGGAGGAAGAAGCAGCCGGGCACGGAGCCAAGGAGCGAACCCGCCCAATTGGTGTTTCAGTCTAGTATCGATAAGGAGAGATAGATAGATAGATAGATAGGTAGATAGAGAGAGAGAGAGAGAGAGAGAGAGAGAGAGAGAGAGAGAGAGAGAGAGAGAGAGAGAGAGAGAGAGAGAGGAGGGAGACAAAGAGAAGCCTACTAGATCGAAAGATGATAACAAACTTTGGATGTTGCAGTCTCACCCAGATGGTGTGTTCTAACATGCGTGCACGGTCATTGGAAGTTGCGCCTGGTCGGATGACATATTTTGAAATTTCCGCATGACCTTAGTGAGGGAGTCATGGATTAGGGAGTGTCCGGATAGCCGAACTATCACCGTTGGCCGGACTCCTGGACTATGAAGATACAAGATTGAAGACTTCGTCCCGTGTCCGGATGGGACTTTCCTTGGCGTGGAAGGCAAGCTTGGCGATACGGATATGTAGATCTCCTACCATTGTAACCGACTCCGTGTAACCCTAACCCTATCCAGTGTCTATATAAACCGGAGGGTTTTAGTCCTTAGGACGAACAACAATCATACCATAGGCTAGCTTCTAGGGTTTAGCCTCTCTAATCTCGTGGTAGATCCACTCTTGTACTACCCATATCATCAATATTAATCAAGCAGGAGTAGGGTTTTACCTCCATCGAGAGGGCCCGAACCTGGGTAAAAACATCGTGTCCCTTGTCTCCTGTTACCATCCGCCTAGACGCACAGTTCAGGACCCCCTACCCGAGATCCGCCGGTTTTGACACCGACACTTAGGATGTTGCGGCTGCATGTCTTGTTGGTTGGGTTGTCCCCTGGTTAGTGAAACGTCTGGTCGATTCGTTTGTTCTTCCTTCTTCTCGTGTGCTTTTGGTGGGTGTGCACGGTTTCAATGGTTCGGGTCATTTGCCGTGGGAAATGCGGTCGGGCTTTTTATCGATCCAGTCATTGGGTTACCCTAGCCGGTCAACAAAGTACACGAGCAACAATCATGGTTGTCTATCAGGGGGGGGGGGAGAGGAGATGCCTACTGGATTGAATGATGGTATCGGACTTTGGATGCTGCAATCTCCCGGTCTTTGGAAGTTGTGCCTAGCTGGATGACATATTTTGGAATTTTTGCCCAACCTTAGGACGCTGCGGCTGCACATTCTCGCTGGTTGGGTTGTCCCCTGGCCTGTGAATCGTTTGGTCTTCCTTCTGCTCATGTGCTTTCGGTGGGTTTGCATGGTTCCAATGGTTCAGGTCATTTGCTATGGGAAATGCGGTCTGACTTTTCATCTATCCGGTCGTTGGTTTACCCTGGCCAAGCCAGTCAGTGAAGTACATGGGCAACAATCATCGTTGTCTATCATTGGTAAATATACAAGGTTGATACAAATGCAATACGAATATAATCACTTGCATGAATTCACAAGAAACATCCTTCAAATGGTTCACTTAATTTTTGGGTTGTTGTTTTTCTTTTCGCCATTATTATATGAGGAAAGTCTGAAGCATCAAAAAAATTTCTTAGAGTACATTCACCTACTCAAGCAAACGACATATGTGTCGACAAAGAAAGCTATGAGAATGATCATCGTCAAGGTAAATATCAACACAGTACGAACACAATCATTTGCAAACAGTTGAGAGAAAAACCCTTCAAATAGTTCGCTGAACTTCCAACGTGCGTTTGGTCTCTGCACCAATTGGCGCAACTGGTAATCTATCCAAAAGCAAATTGCCAAAGAAGTAGGGCAAATTTGGAGTGAAAGGTCCAGGTAGAGATCCCAAGACGTGAGATCTGGCTAGACCACGGTGTTGAAAGGCCGGGCACACCCCTCATAGCACACGACTCTGGAAAATGTGGTGTTGGAAGGGTTGAGCTGCCCAGACCCTGTCCGTTGCTGTTTCTAACCGGTTGTTCCGTGATGGGACATGGTTTTTGAGTTGCTTTGGTTGTCGAAAGAAGGAGACGGGCTTCTGTCGCCGGTAAATATACAAGGTACACACAAAATGCAATACATACCTTATCATTTGTTGATTGCTCACGAGAGATATCTTTTTGCTAATGGCTGCAGTTGATCTCTTCAAATAGTTCACTTAACTTCATGTCATAAAAAACAAATCATCAAAGAGAGCTACTGACAATGATTATAGTCAAGGCAGATAAAAACGCAGTGTGAACAAAATCGTTTCTCAACAGTTGAAGGGGAAAATTGTTCAAATAGTTCGCTTAACTTCTGGCTTGAAGCGAACTATATGTTTCAAATAGTTTATTTACTTTCGAGTCGTAGTTGATTAGTTTGTCTCTTTAAATAGTTTACTTGACTTTCATTTTATGTTTTATATAGTTTACTTAACTTGTAGGCCACAGCCGGTCTCTACGTCAATTGGTGCAACGGGTCATCCAGTTAGACTAAAACTTGGAGAGCTTTGCTCATGTATCCTTCCATTGAAGATCAAGACATCTTCGAAGCAAATCCTCCATTGGATTCAAGGCCCCTTAAGGGAGGATCCACCCATAGATGCAAGCCCCCATCTATGATAGAGATTTGGGAAGACTATCTACCCTCAAGACCTCATCTCCTTTAGGATTTGGGATGAACTTTATCTTTGTTGCTATTTTTCTTTGATTGTTCTTGTATTTCATGGGTCTTACATGTGTATGTATGTGATGAGAGTGGATGTGTGATTGGACTTGTCTCGAGTGTTTCCCCTTTGGTTTTTGAGTGTTCCTGTTGTTCCCCTCCAAGTTGTGAAATATTGAACAACCTAGGGTCCCTACCCTATATTAGTTTTGCTTCGGTACACCCCTAGAAAAGTTTTTAGATTTCGATGCTGATTAAAGATGGGAATTTAGAAATACCCATGCAATAAAAAACACTAGATTGTTTCGATCTCTTGTTTGATCTGTTGGGAGAATATGGGAATAAATTAGTTCAACGTGAATGTATGAGAATACCCTTTTCTAAATAATTTTAAGATCCGTGTAAACTTTTAAGAAAGGCTTCAGAAGCAAAAATCGCCGTGAATACCTTTATTCAACCTAGTTCTGTATGCCATGTTCTATTTCAATATGTATGCAATTGTGAAATTAAAAAAGAAAAAGGGCAAAAAAATTAAGGCATCAGTTTACATTATCAGTTTTTCTCGAATAGTTTACATCATCTGTTACAATAAAAAGTTTTGGTGCCAAAAACTTTCTCTCTTTCTCGATAAAACTATTCTTTTGCATACAATACAGGCGCAAGCACTTATATATACACACACGCATAAACTCACCCTTATGAACATCTCCAAGAGAGTGAGTCGGCACATTATTTAAGAGTTAAGACTAACGAAGTCATCATAGGCACCTCCTAGTCGATGAAAATATCTTCTCCCACTAAACACCATCACTGAAAAATTTAAAATAAATATAAGAAAATGCGAGCAGGATTTGAACTCTGATAGGCCACATCAACGGTTTGGCTCCCCTGGGTAAAATTACTTTTGGATATTCGTTGGAGGAATGCTCTGAGAAAAACGCAACCATTCATCATGAATCGTATGGGCCCTCGCGAAGCATCGTATTGGAGGCTCCGATTGCTTTCTAGCCTGTTCCCCGATTCACCTCCCTCTCCTGCTCGTCCCTATTTTTCTCTCCTCTATTTCTGTTTTTTCTGCGCGTGACCTACCCTACCCTTCTGGCTCCCACACACAAACCCGCAAAAACAATCCATCCCCCAAAACCCCACCGCCCCTCGGCGGCGGCGGCGTCGCGATGGACCCTTCCTCGGCCGGCGCCGGCGGCAACTCGCTGCCGTCGGTCGGCCCCGACGGGCAGAAGCGGCGCGTGTGCTACTTCTACGACTCGGAGGTGGGCAACTACTACTACGGGCAGGGCCACCCGATGAAGCCGCACCGCATCCGCATGACCCACTCGCTGCTGGCGCAGTACGGCCTCCTCGACCAGATGCAGGTGCTGCGGCCCAACCCCGCCCGCGACCGCGACCTCTGCCGCTTCCACGCCGACGACTACATCTCCTTCCTCCGCTCCGTCACGCCCGAGACGCAGCAGGACCAGATCCGGGCCCTCAAGCGCTTCAACGTCGGCGAGGACTGCCCTGTCTTCGACGGCCTCTACAGCTTCTGCCAGACCTACGCGGGGGCCTCCGTCGGCGGCGCCGTCAAGCTCAACCACGGCCTTGACATCGCCATCAACTGGTCAGGGGCCTGCACCACGCTAAGAAGTGCGAGGCCTCGGGGTTCTGCTACGTCAACGACATCGTACTCGCCATACTCGAGCTCCTCAAGCACCACCAGGTGACCTTGCCCTGCCTTGCTCATGTCATTAGGGTTAATATTTTTAAATGGTTCGATTACATCCCCTCGTCTGTAATTGTTTCATCAAGTTAACTAGTTTTCTCACTTTCATCTCACGTACATTATTTATGGAATTAACGATATTGGTTGAACAGATGATAAGGGGAAAGGGGTAAACTACCGGAATACCTCATATATGTTGATGCAATAAACTGTTTTTGCTACCTTTTATCCCAAGAGGCCCCAAATGAGACCATGTCATGTCATATGCCTGTATACTGTTAAATGGTAGTATATAGTTATTTTGAATGTGAATATTGAGAGTGATTTGGTGGACCACCAAACCCTGATCCTACAATCATGGCACATGGCACCATATCATATTAGAGTATGCCTGTATTACTACAGGCAGAGAGAATATCAGTGGAAACCAAGTTACAAGGAAACCATGTTTGGAAGTTTTCAAAAATTCTCAAAACAATACAGTATGTTAAGAGGCTATTGTTCTATTAGCATGTGAAATTCCAAATTCAGACACAAATTCAGTACGAGGTATGAAAAGAAAACAAATCCAGCAATGAATCACTGTTTGGTGCTATTCATTGCTGAATTATTATTTTCATGCCCCGTAAATGAATGTGTTTGAACTTGGAATTTTACAATCCGAAGAAGGTACTCCAAATGCGGTGAAGGGGTGCTCTTTGCGGGCGCCGCAGCTCGTGATGCAGAGCATGTTGGGTGGGATGGATGGCTGCAACCATGGCTGGCGGGGCCTGGGGCAGTGCTAGGGCGTCACTGTTTTGGGCGGAGGGATCTGAGGCTGAGGAGATTGGGGGAGGAAGACAGAGGAGTTCCATGAAGGGGATGTCGGAGTGGTAACGTGAATCGTTACCGGTGGGTCGTGGGCGGAATGGGCCTTGTGCTGCAGGAACCAAACGTGTTTATCGGTATTAAGATTGTGCTCTAATCTGATAATGGACAAATAAACGCCAACCAAACACCTCCTCAGTGCCCTTGTTTCCTGAGTTTCCTCTTGCTACTAGAAATTTGGAAACCAGCCTGATGTTTTGTCCTTTCAGGTCAAGTTTTTTTTATTGTGCTATAATATAGTCCGTTTTATATTTGCAGCGAGTTCTATATGTCGATATTGATATCCACCATGGTGATGGAGTTGAGGAGGCATTCTACACAACAGATAGGGTTATGACAGTCTCATTCCACAAGTTTGGGGATTATTTCCCAGGCACAGGGGATGTCCGTGATATTGGGCATTCAAAAGGAAAGTATTACTCCCTTAATGTCCCTCTGGATGATGGGATTGATGATGAAAGCTACCAGTCCCTGTTTAAGCCTATAATGGCCAAAGTTATGGAGGTTTTCCAGCCTGGTGCAGTTGTTCTTCAATGTGGCGCCGATTCTTTATCTGGGGATAGGTTGGGTTGCTTCAATCTTTCGATCAGAGGTCATGCAGAATGCGTGAAGTACATGAGGTCTTTCAATGTTCCATTGTTGCTTCTTGGTGGTGGTGGCTATACCATAAGAAATGTCGCACGATGTTGGTGTTATGAGGTATGGTAAAAAAAACTTACTATCTTCTTTCCTTGGCCTCTTCTGCCACACTTATGTTTGTAAATGTACCTATTGGAACTACATGTGTTTTTATTGCTTTGCATTTTGATGCCATCCTGTTTGTTTCATCTGGCACTTCTAAACTTTGTGCAGACAGGAGTTGCACTTGGCCAAGAGCTCGAGGATAAGATGCCTGTCAATGAGTACTATGAATACTTCGGTCCAGATTACACTCTTCATGTAGCACCAAGTAACATGGAGAACAAAAATACACGCTACGAACTGGATAATATAAGAACCAAACTTCTTGACAATCTTTCAAAACTTCGACATGCCCCTAGCGTTCAGTTTCAAGAGCGACCTCCTGATACTGAGTTCCCTGAGGTGAGCACCTGTTCTTGCATTATAAGAAGGAATTCAACTTCCGTGTCCTCTTTTCTATATTCTAACAAAACATGATAAGAGGATGAGGAGTTTCTGATGTAGTCTTTGAAAATCTCCCTTCATTGCTAAAAAAACCCCCCCTTCATGAGCACCGTTTTATTCTCTTGTAAGCAGCAAGGAGGGATGGTGCCTACTAGTAGACACAAATTCCTGTAAATATAATATTAGAATAAGAAACAGTTGCTAGCATTCTGTGATACTATCTTCTTATTAGTTTCAAGTCGAGAAAATCTGGAAGACTGGAAAGATAACGGGATCAGGATGCCTTTTGTTTTTTTACAACTGATGAATTAGCACTTAGTTTCCTATTTGTTACTAAACTGCTAATACTTTCATGCTTTTTGTAACGAAGCAGATTATGTTAGCACTTAGTTTTCTTTAATGCCATGATCTCTTATTTTCTTGATTCCATATGTTTGCTATGCTAGTCAATTGAGGTAGCATGCCGGGATGGTACATATCTGCTGTTGTCTTTGATTTTTAGAAGCGTGTTGTGATTTTTTTCTTTCCTGTTTTATCTGCTCAATTTTTTCCAACTTCCATGTGCAGTTCATTTGATATGTTTGCATTTCCTGGTCTGTATTATTTGGTTAAGGGCATGATTTTTGTTACAGCCTGTTTTCTCGTTTATTTCTACTACTACCTCTGTAAACAAATATAAGAGGTAATTCTCTAAAACGTTTTATATTTGATTACAGAGGGGGTATATTTTATGCCACCACTACCTCAGCGCATGAACTGTCTGTGCATACTTTGACCTTATTAGGTTATACGTATTAAATAATGTTTGAACTTTGAGCTAACTTCTATATATGGATGATGATTCGTGGTATGGCAGCCCGACTGTTTTATTTAGTGAAGTTTTGAATATGCTCAATTGAGCACGTCCCCTTCTGCTAATTTGAAAGAAAGTCTAGACAGTGGACAGTAATAGTACTTCGCAAATACATGACTTCAGTGGCGGAGCTATACACGAACTAAACAGTGGCGTGGCCTGTCCAGCATAAGCCCAAAACAGCATAAGGGTAAAAGTTTTGGGCTCTCTTTGGCCTGGTCCACCTAACATAATCCTTGTAGCCCTGCTGCTGCATGACTTCATAGAAAGCGCTCAGTCGAACTTTTCTAACTTTAACCACCAATATATAAACAACTACTCCCTCCGTCCCATAATATAAGAGCGTTTTTGACACTACACTAGTGTCAAAAACGCTCTTATATTATGTGACGGAGGGAGTATTTAGACGTATAAGGCCAAAACAGTATGATTTGCTCTGTTATGAATAATAGTTTCATCAGTATACTTGATATTTTTTACTAAAATACAAACAAAAAGTTAACAGCCAAAGATGTGTGGAGGCTGTGCAAATTTCTAAAATGTAATCCATTTCCAAGCAGATAAAGTGAACTATTTAGTTGGTTTGACCTTGTTTGTGCCATTGTAACATCTAGATGAAAATTGTCACCACTCTTTCCTAATGTGAGTGGCATCAGATATTCACCTACACAGTTGGATTATATTCCTTATCACCTACTCCCTCCGTTCCAAAATAAGTGACTCAACTTTATACTAACTTCAGTACAAAGTTAGTAAGTTAGTACAAAGTTGAGTCACTTATTTCGGGACAGAGGGAGTATATTCCTGGGCATGCCTTGAAAGTGTATATCAAGAACTGATTGCATTTTGGGTACTTTGCATGTGTTTATATTATGCAGCCGGATGAAGATGAAGAGGATCAGGATGAAAGGCATGATGACCCTGATTCTGATATGGAATTGGATTATCACACACCTTTGGAAGAAGACTCAGCAAGGTATTTATTTATTTTGTTGTGAGAGATGGTATTTATTCCTGCGTCATTGTTCCATTAGTTCTGATGGCTATCCTGTGTGCGCCTCGTGTGAAATTTTTGTTATAGGAGAAGCACTATTCAAGGTACAAGAGTTAAGAGAGAATCAGCTGGAGCTGAGACAAAAGATCAGGTACTTGACCACATAATTTTTAGTCTTCATACAGACGAGTGATTTCTCCTTTTTCATGGTCCACCATTTTGTTCACAGTTCCTTGATATAAAAAAATCCTATATAGAGTGAAAATTGCTTTCTCACCATGTAATACATGGTGTTGATGGAATATTTTTCTTAGATGCATTGCAAAATTTCCACCGTCTATTGTTTGCTCCTCCGATGTGCGTGAAAACTGAAGGGTCGCAAAGAGTGCCTTATAATGTTGTTAAACTTGCATGATTGCATACAACTTGCTTTCGTATTCCTTGGTGCGATGCATGTATGCTAAATGTGCTCTTTCTTTACCTTGTGCAGCAGGATGGTAGCAGAGTAACAGGTGAACATAGAGGATCAGAACCAATGGCAGAAGACATCAGCCCCTCCAAGCAAGCTCATGTAAGTCGGCCTCCCTTTCTATTTGTGAACTGTTGTATAAGATCTCTAGTGTACACTCACTGCCCATGGCTAGGCTTATCTAACCAAAGATTCCTTTTCTTGTTGTCCATGGTGCTTGTCGCCTGCAGCAGGTCGACGCTAATGCCATGGCCGTGGATGAGCCCGGAAATGTCAAGACCGAATCAGGAAGCTCTACCAAGTTGCCTGACCCACCAGCCATCTACCAGAAGCCATGATTGTAAGCATTCGGACCGTGCGGCTTCTTGCATGTGTTTTTGGCAGTAAAAAGACGAAGTGACGAGTGGTAGTCTCGAGTGTCTGACCCATGTATACATGTAGCATGGATTATTAAGCTGTAATATGTATAGTCGATTAAATGAGCCGCGAGGCGGAATTTTCTTGGCTACGTGCAACTTTTGTCTCCCAGCTTTCTACTTTGGTAATCTTTTCCCGGTAGGTTCCTTGATATTTGGCTGTTGCATTTTCCGTCCGTACCCTGGAGTAGTCACAAGGCAATGTTTTTCTCTAGCTCACCTTCTCTTGTCCTAATCTTCAAAGGAATAGTATGTGCTAGTGCATTTGTATATGTTTCGCACATACGGAGTAGAAAAATCTTTCCCTACTAATAAAGCACGGAGTGCTTCTGGTCGTCCGTCGTCAAGGAACTTTTGCAAAAAGGACCTCTGTTTTTCTGAAAATCAACCCGCAGTCCTATTTAATGTGTGGTCCTGAAAAAATGGTTGGATTTTGCAAAAAGCCCCCTGCGTCCATTGCCGTTCTCCGCCGCGGCTTATACATTGCCGTACTCCACCGCCGGCACGCCGCTTCGCCATGGCCGTATCTG
This sequence comes from Aegilops longissima, assembly GCA_021605205.1. Taxonomy (NCBI): domain Eukaryota; kingdom Viridiplantae; phylum Streptophyta; class Magnoliopsida; order Poales; family Poaceae; genus Aegilops; species Aegilops longissima. The sequence goes on from CM038681.1 coordinate 248,981,369, forward strand.
CTGCCCCTCCACCACCGCATCTTCTTGGCGGTGTCCGCGCCGCCGAGCCTGAGAATGGGCGAGCGTCGCCATGATAACCAAGGAAGGGAGAGGTGTCGCGGCGGTCGCCATGTAGCCAAGGAAGGGAGAGGTGTCGGCGCGCGTCCGCGCCGCCGAGCCTAGGAAGGGCGAGGCGTCGCCATGATAGCCAAGGAAGGGGAGAGGTGTCGCGGCGGCGTCCGCGCCCGAGCCTAGGAAGGGCGGCGTCCCGGGGCCGCCTTCTCGCTTAGAGGCGTCGCGGCGAAGACGATAAGATGGGAATGGAAGCCGCCTCGCGGGTTGGCGCGCAAAGACGGCGTCGGTATTGCGCGGGGGCGGGGCCGGGCGTGGTTTGACGGGCGACACGGAGGAGGTGCTGCCTGACCCAGCCGACGGGCTGCAGCGGAACGATGCGGGCGTCCACATCTTGCTTCATGCTGCGGCTGCAGAGCCTGGCGATGCCATGCTTTCATGCGAGACTGTGGTCTGATTTGGATCGAATTGCGGACCGTGTCCACGAGGTGCGGAAGAAGCGATGGCGCCGCCGAGGACTCCCGTGAGAGGAAGCAGAGCAGCGGGGAGGGTAGTCGGCGCGGAAGAAGCGGCGGCCTCGCGATCGTCGAGCACGGGCCGATGTCCGGATGTGGGCACGAAGCCCTCGGAAGCCGTGCCCACGGTGGTCGACGGCGGCGACGGCGAAGCCCTCGCGAAGGCGGGCGGCGGTGGCGGGACCATCCACCGGACTCGCCGGTGAAGCCGTGGACGACGGCGATGGCGCCGAGGACGGGCGCCGCCATGGGCACCCAACTGCGTGAAGATGCGAGCCCAGCGGGTTGACCAAGGTGGAGGAGGAGTGCGTGACGCCGTGGCGCGCGCAGTACGCCTCCGTGGTGAGCCGGCCGAAGGGGCTCCGCTCGTCGGCCTCCGCCACCTGATGCACCATGGCTTCTCTGCGCGCTCCCCTTGATTTAGTGTGTTCTTGGAGTAGTAGATGCAAACGAGGGCGAGAGGAGGGTATATTTTCTTTAGTACTCCTACAAGGCGGCCGTTGAGAGGGGTCTGCGCATGGTCCTCGCCCGGACAGAGGAGGGAGTGCGTTGGGGAGAGATAAGATAGGGGATGATTGGGAGGGTGAGAAGATAAGCTTGGAGGAATGGACAGCGGTGCGTGCGGCCAAACGATACGCGTCGCCGGCGTGTGATGCATGCACGCGTCCATCCTGATCATTTGTTTCTCGCCGTGCATTGCCGGGTTTGGTTCTATTTTTTCTTCTAGGCGTTGGATTTGCATCTGTTTTTCTTTTTGCGGAGAAAGGACTGCATTAATCGGGGAAGATTGTTACAATCCTGTTGGCAAAGGTTGCCAATTTCATCAGTCCACATCGCAGCCAAACTGCAGTTTTAGGAGTAGAGTGGCCTATCCGAGCTAGGTAATGACTCACTTTATTAAGATCTCTACTAACATGCAATATCACATGCTCCCGCCCGAGCAAGGAGTCGTTTGGTTTCGCCGACGAGAGCAGCGGCGTGACCCGTTCTCCTTCTCCTCCTTGTTCATGTTAGCTGCAACACTACTATCAGTTTCTAGAATGAACGGCATAGTACTCCACTCTAGGGTGAGAGCGATCCCTTCCATACATGCAGCCATCTCTGCTTCCAAAGCACTAACACATGTAGTGAGGAACCGGCATGAGGAAAAATGATTGATCCATTATGGTCGCGGAGGATCATTCCCGCTCCACTTGTTCCATACTCTTCCCGCCATGCGCCGTCAACGTTGAGCTTGACCCATCCTTGAGGAGGCTTGGTCCACAGTTCTGGAGGCCGAGTGCAGCTAGATGGGGCGACCACCATCTTCATATGGTTCCGACTAGCTCCTGTGTACATATCATTTTTCCTTTGACGATGTTCTCGTGTGGGTGTTCTGAATGCAACGCAGTTGTCGATGTAGCTGCATAAGAACCTCCTTGAAGCTTCAATCGCAGGTGCGGTTTTTGATGAACCACTTCATTTCGGACGTGCGGCTTCTCCATAGCGTCATGATGACCGCAACCACTGCTCCTCCGTGCATCGATTCAGCGGATGTAACGCCCATTACGTACTGTGTTGATGATGTCCTCGGCGTGGCATGCTCTCAGACTTTGCCATCGCCTCCCACAACATTCTCGCTAATGGACATCTGCACATCGCATGGAATGTATCCTCAGATTCCAACCCACATAAAACACATGTATTAGTGACCTCAAGATTCCGCTTTGATTTGTTCACCATAGTAGCCAGGGAGTTTGTGTTGGGGAACGTAGTAATTTCAAAAAATTTCCTACGCACACGCAAGACCATGGTGATGGCATAGCAACGAGAGGGGAGAGTGTCTGTCCACGTACCCTCGTGAGACCGAAAGCGAAGCGTATTAACAACGCGTTGATGTAGTCGTGCGTCTTCACGATCCGACCGATTCAAGCACCGAACGTCGGCACCTCCGAGTTACGCACACGTTCACTCGATGGCGATCCCGGACTCGATCCAAAGAAGTGTCGGGGATGAGTTCCGTCAAGACGACGGCGTGACGATGATGATGCTCCACCGACGCAGGGCTTCGCCTAAGCTCATGACGATATGACTTCTCCGGCGCAGGGCTTCGCTAAGCTCATGACGATATGACCGAAGTGGAATATGGTGGAGGGGGGCACCGCACACGGCTAAGGAACGATCCGTAGATCAACTTGTGTGTTCTAGGGTGCCCCCGGCCCCCGTATATAAAGGAGCCAAGGGGAAGGGGGCCGGCCGGCCAAGAGGAGGCGCGCCAGGGAGTCCTACTCCCTCCGGGAGTAGGATTCCCCCTCCAATCCTAGTTGGAATAGGATTCACCGGAGGGGAAAGAGAGAGGGGGCCGGCCCACCTTTCCTAGTCCTAGTAGGACTAGGGGAAGGGGGGAGGCGCGAGGCCACCTAGGGCTGGCCCTTTCTCCTTTCCACCAAGGCCCACTATGGCCCATATAGTTCTGGGGTTCCGGTAACCTCCCGGTACTCCGGTAAATTCCCGATTTCACTCGGAACATTTCCGATGTCCAAATTGTTGGAAATATGCCCTAGAGGCAATAATAAATTAGTTATTATTATATTTCCTTGTTCATGATAATCGTTTATTATTCATGCTATAATTGTATTGACCGGAAACAGAATACATGTGTGGATACATAGACAACACCATGTCCCTAGTAAGCCTCTAGTTGACTAGCTCGTTGATCAATAGATGGTTACGGTTTCCTGACCATGGACATTGGATGTCATTGATAACGGATCACATCATTAGGAGAATGATGTGATGGACAAGACCCAATCCTAAGCCTAGCACAAAGATCGTGTAGTTCGTATGCTAAAGCTTTTCTAATGTCAAGTATCTTTTCCTTAGACCATGAGATTGTGCAACTCCGGATACCGTAGGAATGCTTTGGGTGTACCAAACGTCACAACGTAATCGGGTGGCTATAAAGGTGCATTACGGTATCTCCGAAAGTGTCTCATTGGGTTGGCACGAATCAAGGCGGATTTGTCACTCGTAAACGGAGAGGTATCTCTGGGCCCACTCGGTAGGACATCATCATAATGTGCACAATGTGACCAAGGGGTTGATCACGGATGATGTGTTACGGAACGAGTAAAGAGACTTGCCGTAACGAGATTGAACAAGGTATCGGGATACCGACGATCGAATCTCGGGCAAGTACAATACCGCTAGACAAAGGGAATTGTATACGGATCGATTGAGTCCTTGACATCGTGGTTCATCCGATGAGATCATCGTGGAACATGTGGGAGCCAACATGGGTATCCAGATCCCGCTGTTGGTTATTGACCGAGAACGTCTCGGTCATGTTCAGATGTCTCCCGAACCCGTAGGGTCTACACATAAGGTTCGGTGGCGCTAGGGTTATAAAGGAAGCTTGTATGTGGTTACCGAATGTTGTTCGAGTCCGGATGAGATCCCGGACGTCACGAGGAGTTCGGAAAGGTCCGGAGGTAAAGATTTATATATGGGAAGTCCTGTTTTGGTAACCGGAAAAGTTTCGGGCGATATCGGTAATGTACCGGGACCACCGGGAGGGTCCCGGGGGTCCACCAAGTGGGACCACATGCTCCAGAGGCATACATGGGCCAAGTGTGAGAGGGCACCAGCCCCTAGGTGGGCTAGGGCGCCTCCCACCATGGCCCATGCGGCTAAGAAGGGAGAGGGCAAACCCTAGGGCGGATGGGCCCCAAGGCCCATACTCCTGCGCCTCCCTCTCCTCCCCCTTGTGGCCGCCACCCAATAGATGGGTTTGGGGCTGCCGCCCCTCTAGGGTTGGGAACCCTAGAGGGGGCGCACCCTCCTCCCTCTCCCCTATATAAATAGAGGCCTGGGGCTGCCCATAACACATGAGAACCTCTCCTCTCGTTGGTGCAGCCCTGCATCTCTTCTTCCTCCTCCTCCTCTCCTGTGGTGCTTGGCGAAGCCCTGCGGGATTGCCACGCTCCTACATCACCACCATGCCGTTGGGGCTGCTGCTGGATGGAGTCTTCCTCAACCTCTCCCTCTCTCCTTGCTGGATCAAGGCGTGGGAGGCGCCACCGGCTGTCGCGTGTGTTGAGCGCGAGGTGCCGTCCGTTCGCACTTGATCATCGGTGATCTGAATCACGGCAGTCGACTCCTTCAACCCCGTTCTCATGAACGCTTCCTCTTAACGATCCACAAGGGTATGTAGATGCACTCTCCTTCCCTCGTTGCTAGTTTCTCCATAGATAGATCTTGGTGACACGTGGGAAAATTTTGAATTTCTCGCCACGTTCCCCAACAAAGGCATCATGAGCTAGGTCTATTGCGTAGATTCTTTGCACGAGTAGAACACAAAGTAGTTGTGGGCGTTGATGTTGTTCAATATGCTTACCGTTACTAGTCCAATCTTGTTTCGACGGTATTGTGGGATGAAGCGGCCGGACCGACCTTACACGCATCTTCGTGAGACAGTTCCACCGATCGACATGCACTTGGTGCATAAGGTGGCTAGCGGTGCCGCTCTCCCACTTTAGTCGGAACGGATTCGATGAAAAGGGTCCTTATGAAGGGTAAATAGCAATTGGCATATCACGTTGTGGTTTTGCGTAGGTAAGAAACGTTCTTGCTAGAAACCCATAGCAGCCACGTAAAACATGCAAACAACAATTAGAGGACGTCTAACTTGTTTTTTCAGGGTATGCTATGTGATGTGATATGGCCAAGAAGAATGTGATGAATGATATGTGATGTATGAGATTGATCATGTTCTTGTAATAGGATTCACGACTTGCATGTCGATGAGTATGACAACCGGCAGGAGCCATAGGAGTTGTCTTTATTTATTGTATGACCTGCGTGTCATTGAACAACGCCATGTAATTACTTTACTTTATTGCTAACCGTAGCCATAGTAGTAGAAGTAATAGTTGGCGAGACAACTTCATGAAGACACGATGATGGAGATCATGATGATGGAGATCATGGTGTCATGCGGTGACGATGATGATCATGGAGCCCGAAGATGGAGATCAATGGAGCTATATGATATTGGCCATATCATGTCAATACTATATAATTGCATGTGATGTTTATTATGTTTATGCATCTTGTTTACTTAGAACGATTTATAGTAAATAAGATGATCCTCATTAAAATTTCAAGAAGTGTTCTCCCTAATCGTGCACCGTTGCTACGGTTAAGTAAACTTCTAAGCACCACGTGTTGATCGGGTGTGATGGATTCTTACGTTCACATACAACGGGTGTAAGAAAGATTTACACACATAATACACTTAGGGTTAACTTGACGAGCCTAGCATGTAAATACATGGCCTCGGAACACGGAGACCGAAAGGTCGAGCATGAGTCGATAGTAGATACGATCAACATGAAGATGTTCACCGATGATGACTAGTCCGTCTCACGTGTTGATCGGACACGGCCTAGTTGATTCGGATCATGTAATCACTTAGATGACCGAGGGATGTCTATCTCGAGTGGGAGTTCATAAGATGAACTTAATTATCCTGAACATAGTCAAAAGACCTTTTGCAAATTATGTCGAAGCTCGCGCTTTAGTTCCATTATTTAGATATGTTCCTAGAGAAAATATAGTTGAAAGTTGAAAGTAGCGATTATGCGGACGGAGAAAGCTTATGTCCTTAATGCACCGCTCGGTGTGCTGAACCCCAAACGTCGTTTGTGGATGTTGCGAACATCGGACATACACGTTTTGATAACTACGTGATAGTTCGCTTAAACGGTTTAGAGTTGAGGCACCAAAGACGTTTTGAAACGTCATGAACATATAAGATGTTTCGAGGGCTGAAATTGGGATTTCAGGCTCGTGCCCACGCCAAGAGGTATGAGACCTCCGGCGATTTTCTTAGCCTGCAAACTAAGGGAGAAAAGCTCAATCGTTGAGCTTGTGCTCAGATTGTCCGAGTGCAACAATCACTTGAATCGAGTGGGAGTTGATCTTCCGGATGAGATAGTGATGTTTCTCCATAGTCATTGCCACCAAGCTGCTAGAGCTTCGTGATGAACTATAACATATCGTGGATAGATATGATGATCCTTGAGGTATTCACGATGTTTGACACCGCGAAAGTAGAAATCAAGTAGGAGCATCAATTGTTGATGGTTGGTAAAACCACTAAATCCAAGAAGGGCAAGGGCAACAAGGATACTTCATAAACGGCAAAACAGTTGCTGCTCCAAAGAAGAAACCCAAGGTTGAACCCAAACCCGAGACTAAGTGCTTCGTAATAAGGGGAACAGACATCGGAGCAGAACCACCCTAGATACTTGGTAGATGAGAAGGCTGGCAAGGTCGATAGAAGTATATTGATATACATTATGTTAATGTGTACTTTACTAGTACTCCTAGTAGCACCGGGTATTAGATACCGTTCGGTTGCTAAGTGTTAGTAACTCAAATAAAAGGCTACGGAATAAACGGAGACTAGCTAAAGGTGAGTCGACGATATGTGTTGGAAGTGTTTCCAAGTTTGATGTGATCAAACATCGACGCTCCTCTACCATCAAGATTAGTATTAAACCTGAATAATTGTCATTTGGTGTTTGCGTTGAGCATAGACATGATTGGATTATGTCTATTGCAATACGGTTATTCATTTAAGGAGAATAATGGTTACTCTATTTATGTGAATAATGCCTTCATGGTCTTGCACCTAAATAAATGGTTTATTGAATCTCGATCGTAGTGATACACATTTTCATGCCAAAAGATATAAGATAGTAATGATAGTACCACTTACTTGTGGCACGCCATGTGAGTCATATTGGTATAAAACGCATGAAGAAGTTCCATGTCGATGGATCTTTGGACTCACTCGTTTTGAAAAGTTTGAGACATGTGAACCATGTCTATTGGTGTATACGCATGAAGAAACTCCATGCAGATGGATCGTTTGGACTCACTTGATTTTGAATCACTTGAGACATGCAAATCATACCACATGGGCAAGATGACCTAAAGCCTCGGTTTCATAAGATGGAACAAGATAGCAACTTGTTGGAAGTAACACATTTTGATGTTTGCAGTCCAATGAGTGCTGAGGCATGCAGTGAATATCGTTATGTTCTTACTTCACAGATGATTCGAGTAGATATTGAGTATATTTACTTGATGAAACACAAGTCTGAATTATTGAATGGTTCAAGTAATTTGAGAGTGAAGTTTAATATCTTCGTGACAAGAGGATAGAATATCTATGATATGATCATAGAGATGAATATCTGAGTTACGAGTTTTGGCACACAATTAAGACATTGTGCAAATTGTTTCACAATTAATACCTTTGGAACACCATAGTGTGATGGTGTGTCCGAACATCATAGTTGCACCCTATTGGATATGGTGCGTACCTTGATGTCTCTTATCGAATTACCACTATCGTTCATGGGTTAGGCATTAGAGACAACCACATTCACTTTAAATAGGGCACCACGTAATTCCGTTGAGACGACACCGTTTGGAGAAACCTAAGTTGTCGTTTCTTAAAAGTTTGGGGCTGCGACGCTTATGTGAAAAAGTTTCAGGTTGATAAGCTCGAACCCAAAGCGGACAAAATGCATCTTCATAGGACACCCAAAACAGTTGGGTATACCTCCTAATTCAGATCCGGAAGCAATAGGGATTGTTTCTTGAATCGGGTCCTTTCTCGAGGAAAAGTTCGTCTCGAAAAGTTGAGTGGGAGGATGGTGGAGACTTGATAAGGTTATTGAACCGTCACTTCAACTAGTGTGTAGCAGGCACGGGAAGTTGTTCCGTGGCACCTATACCAATTGAAGTAGAAGCTTATGATAGTGATCATGAAGTTTCGGATCAAGTCACCGACGTACCTCGTGGGGTGACAAGGATGCGTACTACTTGAGTGGTACAAGAATCATGTCTTGAAGGTCATGTTGCTAGACAACAATGAACCTCGAGCTATGGAGAAGCGATGGTGGGCCCAAATTCCGACAAATGGTTAGAAACCATGAAATCCGAGGTAGGATCCATGTATCATAACAAAGCATGGACTTTGGTGGACTTGCCCGATGATCGGCAAGCCATTGAAATAAATGGGTCTTTAAGAAGAAGACGGACATGGACGGTAATGTCACCTTCTATGAAGCTCGACTTGTGGCAAAGAGTTTTCACAAGTTCAAGGAGTTGACTACGATGAGATTTTCTCATCCGTAGCGATGCTTAAGTCCGTCGGAATCATGTTAGCACAAGCTGCATTTATGAAATCTGGCGATGGATGTCAAGACAAGTTTCCTTACCTTTACGTAAGGAAAGGTTGTATGTGATACAATCGTAAAAGTTTTGTCGATCCTAAGGATGCTAAAGGTATGCTAGCTCCAATGATCCTTCTAAGGACCGGAGTAAGCATCTCGGAGTTGGAATGTGCACTTTGATGAGATGATCAAAGATTTTGGGTTTATACAAAGTTTATGAGAAACTTGTATTTCCAAAGAAGTGAGTGGGAGCACTATAGAATTTCTGATGAGTATATGTTGTTGACATATTGTTGATCAGAAATGATGTAGAATTTCTGGAAAGCATATAGGGTTGTTTGAAAAGTGTTTTTCAATAGAAAACCTGGATTAAGCTACTTGAACATTAAGCATCGAGATCTATAAGGATAGATCAAAAATGCTTAATAACACTTTCAAAAGAGCACATACCTTGACATGATCTTGAAGGTGTTCAAGATGGATCAGTCAAAGAAGGAGTTCTTGCCTGAGTTGTAAGGTATGAAGTTAAGACTTCAAGCTCGACCATGGCGAAAAAGAGAGAAAGGACGAAGGTCGCCCCTATGCTTTAGACGTAGGCTCATAGTATGCTATGCCGTGTACCGACCGAAGTGTGCCATGCCATGAGTCACTCAAGGGGTACAAGAATGATCCAGAATGGGGATCATTGGACAGCGGTCAAAATTGTCCTTGGAGTAAATAAGGACATGTTTCTCGATTATGGAGGTGATAAAGAGTTCGGCGTAAAGGGTTACGTCGATGCAAGCTTTAACACCTATCCGAGTGACTCGAGTAGCAAACCGGATCGTATAGTGGAGCAACCATTTGGAATAGCTCCAAGTGGAGCGTGAAAGCAGCATTTACAATATGACATAGAGAATTGCGAAGTACACACGGATCTGAAAGGTTCGCACCGCTGACTAAAACCTCTCTCACAAGCAAAACATGATCAAACCCCGAACTCATTGAGACTTAATCACATGGTGATGTGAACTAGTTTAAGACACTAGTAAACTCTTTGGATGTTGGTCACATGGCGATGTGACCTATCAGTGTTAATCACATGGCGATGTGAACTAGATTATTGACTCTAGTGCAAGTGGGAGACTGTTGGAAATATGCCCTAGAGGCAATAATAAATTAGTTATTATTATATTTCCTTGTTCATGATAATCGTTTATTATTCATGCTATAATTGTATTGACCGGAAACAGAAATACATGTGTGGATACATAGACAACACCATGTCCCTAGTAAGCCTCTAGTTGACTAGCTCGTTGATCAATAGATGGTTATGGTTTCCGACCATGGACATTGGATGTCATTGATAACGGGATCACATCATTAGGAGAATGATGTGATGGACAAGACCCAATCCTAAGCCTAGCACAAAGATCGTAGTAGTCAGATGCTAAAGCTTTTCTAATGTCAAGTATCTTTTCCTTAGACCATGAGATTGTGCAACTCCGGATACCGTAGGAATGCTTTGGGTGTACCAAACGTCACAACGAATCGGGTGGCTATAAAGGTGCATTACGGGTATCTCCGAAAGTGTCTGTTGGGTTGGCACGAATCAAGATCGGATTTGTCACTCTGTAAACGGAGAGGTATCTCTGGGCCCACTCGATAGGACATCATCATAATGTGCACAATGTGACCAAGGGGTTGATCACGGGATGATGTGTTACGGAACGAGTAAAGAGACTTGCGGTAACGAGATTGAACAAGGTATCGGGATACCGACGATCGAATCTCGGGCAAGTACAATACCGCTAGACAAAGGGAATTGTATACGGGATCGATTGAGTCCTTGACATCGTGGTTCATCCGATGAGATCATCGTGGAACATGTGGGAGCCAACATGGGTATCCAGATCCCGCTGTTGGTTATTGACCGAGAACTTCTCGGTCATGTCTCAGATGTCTCCCGAACCCGTAGGGTCTACACACTTAAGGTTCGGTGGCGCTAGGGTTATAAAGGAAGCTTGTATGTGGTTACGAATGTTGTTCGAGTCCGGATGAGATCCCGGACGTCACGAGGAATTCGGAAAGGTCCGGAGGTAAAGATTTATATATGGTAAGTCCTGTTTTGGTAACCGGAAAAGTTTGAAGCGATATCGGTAATGTCTGGGACCACCGGGAGGGTCCTGGGTCCACCAAGTGGGACCACATGCTCGAGAGAGATACATGGGCCATGTGTGAGGGGCACCAGCCCCTAGGTGGGCTAGGCGCCTCCCACCATGGCCCATGCGGCTAAGAAGGGAGGGGCAAACCCTAAGGCGGATGGGCCCTAAGGCCCATACTCCCTGCGCCTCCCTCTCCTCCCCCTTGTGGCCGCCACCCAATAGATGGGTTTGGGGCTGCCGCCCCTCTAGGGTTGGGAACCCTAGAGGGGGCGCACCCTCCTCCCTCTCCCCTATATAAATAGAGGCCTGGGGCTGCCCATAACACATGAGAACTTCTCCTCTCGTTGGTGCAGCCCTGCATCTCTTCTTCCTCCTCCTCTCTCTGTGGTGCTTGGCGAAGCCTGCTGGGATTGCCACGCCCTCCATCACCACCATGCCGTTGGGCTGCTGCTGGATGGAGTCTTCCTCAACCTCTCCCTCTCTCCTTGCTGGATCAAGGCGTGGGAGACGTCACCGGGCTGTACGTGTGTTGAACGCGGAGGTGCCGTCCGTTCGGCACTTGATCATCGGTGATCTGAATCACGACGAGTACGACTCCTTCAACCCCGTTCTCATGAACGCTTCCGCTTAACGATCTACAAGGGTATGTAGATGCACTCTCCTTCCCTCGTTGCTAGTTTCTCCATAGATAGATCTTGGTGACACGTAGGAAAATTTTGAATTTCTGCTACGTTCCCCAACACAAATGTAGGCTTCCAATATATCAATCTTTATGTCTCGACCATTTCGAGACTCCTCGTCATGTCCGTGATCACATCCGGGACTCCGAACAACCTTCGGTACATCAAAACTTATAAACTCATAATGAACTGTCATCATCAAGCGTTAAGCGTGCATGGACCCTACGGGTTCGAGAACTATGTAGACATGACTTAGAACCATTCTCGGTCAATAACCAATAGCGGAACCTGGATGCCCATATTGGTTCCTACATATTCTACGAAGATCTTTATCGGTCAAACCGCATAACGATATACGTTGTTCCTTTTGTCATCGGTATGTTACTTACCCGAGATTCGATCGTCGGTATCCAATACCTAGTTCAATCTCAATTCTTCGGTAAGTCTCTTTACTCGTTCCGTAATACATCATCTTACAACTAACTCATTAGTTGTAATGCTTGCAAGGCTTTATGTGATGTGTATCACCGAGAAGGCCCAGAGATACCTCTCCGACAATCGGAGTGACAAAACCTAATCTCGAAATACGCCAACCCAACAAGTACCTTTGGAGACACCTGTAGTACTCCTTTATAATCACCCGATTCGTTGTGACGTTTGGTAGTACCAAAGTGTTCCTCCGTAAACGGAGTTGCATAATCTCATAGTTACAGGAACATGTATAGGTCATGAAGAAAGCATAAGCAACATACTAAACGATCAAGTGCTAAGCTAACGAAATGGGTCATGTCAATCACATCATTCTCCTAATGATGTGATCCCATTAATCAAATGACAACACATGTCTATGGTTAGGAAACATAACCATCTTGATCAATGAGCTAGTCTTGTAGAGGCATACTAGTGACTATCTGCTTGTCTATGTATTCACACATGTATTATGTTTCCGGTTAATACAATTCTAGCATGAATAATAAACATTTATCATGATATAAGGAAATAAATAATAACTTTATTATTGCCTCTAGGGCATATTTCCTTCATCTCCCACTTGCACTAGAGTCAATAATCTAGATTACACAAGAATGATTCTAACACCCATGGAGTCTTGGTGCTGATCATGTTTTGCTCGTGGAAGAGGCTTAGTCAACGGTCTGCAACATTCAGATCCGTATGTATTTTGCAAATCTCTATGTCTCCCACTTGGACTTGGTCCCGAATGGAATTGAAGCGTCTTTTGATATGCTTGGTCCTCTTGTGAAATCTGGATTCCTTTGCCAATGCAATTGCACCAAGATTTTCACGAAGATCTTCATTGGTCCCGATGCACTAGGTATGACACCTAGATATGAAATGAACTCTTTCATCCGCACTCCTTCATTTGCTGCTTCGAAGCAGCTATGTACTCCGCTTCACATGTAGATCCCGCCACGACGCTTTGCTTAGAACTGCACCAACCGACAGCTCCACCGTTTAATAAAAATACGATCCGGTTTGTGATTTAGAATCGTCCGGATCGGTGTCAAAGCTTGCATCGACGTAACCATTTACGACTAGCTCTTTGTCACCTCCATATCTGAGAAACATATCCTTAGTCCTTTTCGGTATTTCAGGATGTTCTTGACCGCTGTCCATGATCCACTCGGATTACTTTGGTACCTTCCCGCCAAGCTTACAGCTAAGCATACGTCGTGTCCGGTACACAGCATTGCATACATGATAGAGCCTATGGCTGAAGCATAGGAACATCTTTCATTTTCTCTCTATCTTCTGCTTGTGGTCGGGCATTGAGTCGACTCAATCTTACACCTTGTAATACAGTAAAAACCTTTCTTTGCTCGATCCATTTTGAACTTCTTCAAAACTTTATCAAGGTATGTGCTTTGTGAAAGTCCAATTAAGCGTCTTGATCTATCTCTATAGATCTTGATGCCCAATATGTAAGCAGCTTCACCGAGGTCTTTCATTGAAAAACTTTTATTCAAGTATCCTTTTATGCTATCCAGAAATTCTATATCATTTCCAATCAACAATATGTCGTCCACATATAATATCGAAATGCTCTGAGCTCCCACTCACTTTCTTGTAAATACAAGCTTCTCCAAAAGTCTCAGATAAAACCATATGCTTTGATCACACTATCAAAGCGTTTATTCCAACTCCGAGAGGCTTGCACCAGACCATAAATTGATCATTGGAGCTTGCACACTTTGATAGCACCCTTTGGATCAACAAAACCTTCTGGTTGCATCATATACAACTCTTCTTCTAGAAATCCATTCAAGAATGCAGTTTTTACATCCATTTGCCAAATTTCATAATCATAAAATGCGGCAATTGCTAACATGATTCGGACAGACTTAAGCATCGCTACGGGTGAGAAAGTCTCATCGTAGTCAACCCCTTGAACTTGTCGAAAACCTTTTCCAACAAGTCGAGCTTTGTAGACAGTTACATTACCATCGGCGTCAGTCTTCTTCTTAAAGATCCATTTATTCTCAATAGCTTGCCGATCATCGGGCAAGTCTACCAAAGTCCATACTTTGTTCTCATACATGGATCCCATCTCAGATTTCATGGCTTCCAGCCATTTCGCGGAATCTGGGCTCACCATCGCTTCTTCATAGTTTGTAGGTTCGCCATGGTCAAGTAACATGACTTCCGAATAGGATTACCGTACCACTCAGTGCGTATTTTACTCTGGTTGACCTCTGAAGTTCAGTAGTAACTTGATCTGAAGCTTCATGATCATCATCATTAGTTTCCTCACTAATTGGTGTAGTTGTCACAGAACCGTTTCTTGTGATGAACTACCTTCCAATAAGGGAGCAGATCTGATTATCTCATCAAGTTCTACTTTCCTCCCACTCACTTCTTTCGAGAGAAACTCCTTCTCTAGAAAGGATCCGAATTTAGCAACGAAAACTTTGCCTTCAGATCTGTGATAGAAGGTGTACCCAACAGTCTCCTTTGGGTATCCTATGAAGACACATTTCTCGATTTGGGTTCGAGCTTATCTGGTTGAAGTTTCTTCACATAAGCATCGCAGCCCCAAACTTTAAGAAACGACAACTTTGGTTTCTTGCCAAACCACAGTTCATACGGTGTCGCCTCAACGGACTTAGATGGTGCCCTATTTAACGTGAATGCGGCCGTCTCTAAAGCATATCCCCAAAACGATAGCGGTAAATCAGTAAGAGACATCATAGATCGCACCATATCAAGTAAAGTACGATTCGACGTTCGGACACACCGCTTTCTCTGTGGTGTTCGGGTGGCGTGAGTTGTGAAACTATTCCACATTGTTTCAAATGTAAACCAAACTCGTAACTCAAATATTCTCCTCCACGATCCGATCGAGAAATTTTATTTTCTTGTTACGATGATTTTCCACTTCACTCTGAAATTCTTTGAACTTTTCAAATGTTTCAGATTTGTGTTTCATTAAGTAGATATACCCATATCTGCTCAAATCATCTGTGAAGGTGAGAAAATAACGATACCGCCGCGTGCCTCAACATTCATTGGACCACAAACATCAAGATGTATGATTTCCAACAAATCAGTTGCTCGCTCCATAGTTCCGGAGAACGGCATTTTAGTCATCTTGCCCATGAGGCACGGTTCATAAGTACCAAGTGATTCATAATCAAGTGATTCCGAAGCCCATCAAGATGGAGTTTCTTCATGCGTTTACACCGATATGACCTAAACGGCAATGCCACAAATAAGTTGCATTATCATTATCAACTCTGCATCTTTTGGTTTCAACACTATGAATATGCGTACTACTATCGAGATTCAATAAAAATAGACCACTCTTCAAGGGTGCATGACCATAAAAGATATTATTCATATAAATAGAACAACCATTATTCTCTGTCTTAAATGAATAACCGTCTCGCATCAAACAAGATCCAGATATAATGTTCATGCTTAACGCCGCACCAAATAACAATTATTTAGGTCTAAAACTAATCCCGATGATAGATGTAGAGGTAGCGTGCCGACCGCGATCACATCGACTTTGGAACCATTTCCCACGCGATCGTCACCTCGCCCTTAGCAAATCTTCGCTAATCCGTAGTTCCTGCTTGAGTTGCAAATATTAGCAATGTAACCAGATCAAATACCAGTACTCTGCGAGTATTAGTAAGGTACACATCAATAACATGTATATCACATATACCTTTGATCACCTTGCCATCCTTCTTATCCGCCAAATACTTGGGGCAGTTCCGCTTCCGATGTCGGTTTGCTTGCGGTAAAACACTCGGCCAGTGCTTAGGTCCGCACTTGGGTTTCTTCTCTTGAGCAGCAACTTGCTTGCTGTTCTTTTGAAGTTCCCTTCTTCTTTCCTTTGCCCTTTTCTTGAAACTAGTGGTCTTGTTGACCATCAACACTTGATGCTCTTTCTTGATTTCTACCTCCGCTGCTTTTAGCATTGCGAAGAGCTCGGGAATTGTTTTGGTCATCCCTTGCATATTATAGTTCATCACGAAGCTCTTGTAGCTTGGTGGCGTGATTGGAGAATTCATCAATGACACTATCATCCGGAAGAGTAACTCCCAGTTGAATCAAGTGATTATTATACCCGGACATTTTGAGTATATGTTCACCGATGTAACTATTCTCCTCCATCTTGCAGCTATAGAACTTATTGGAGACTTCATATCTCTCAATCCGGGCATTTGCTTGAAATATTAACTTCAACTCTGGAACATCTCATATGCTCCATGACGTTCAAAACGTCGTTGAAGACCCGGTTCTAAGCCGTAAAGCATGGCACATCGAACTATCGAGTAGTCATC
The DNA here is from genome assembly GCA_021605205.1 of Aegilops longissima. Taxonomy (NCBI): domain Eukaryota; kingdom Viridiplantae; phylum Streptophyta; class Magnoliopsida; order Poales; family Poaceae; genus Aegilops; species Aegilops longissima. The sequence goes on from CM038681.1 coordinate 248,997,801, forward strand.
GGCTTTGCTCGCCAGACGTTCACAACTTCGGCGTTGCTCTCAGCAAAGAAGTTCGCACCCAGCGGTGCTTCCAGGCGTAATTCTTACTGGCAGCAATGAGGATAATCCTCAAATTATTGAACCCAGTCCGTGTAATTGCTACCATCATCTTTCAACTTTGCTTTCTCAAGGAACGCATTAAAATTCAACGGAACAACAAAGACGAGCCATCTATCTACAAAGAAACATAGACAAGCAAAAATACTATCGGTACTAAGTTCATGATAAATTTAAGTTTTAATTAATCATATTAAAAACCTCCCACTTAGACAGACATCTCTCTAGTCATCTAAGTGATTACGTGATCCAAATCAACTAAACCATGTCCGATCATCACGTGAGATGGAGTAGTTTCAATGGTGAACATCACTATGTTGATCATATCTACTATATGATTCACGCCGACCGCTCGGTCTCCGTGTTCGAGGCCATATCTGTTATATGCTAGGCTCGTCAAGTTTAACTCGAGTATTCGCGTGCGCAACTGTTTTGCACCCGTTGTATTTGAGCGTAGAGCCTATCACACCCGATCATCACGTGGTGTCTCAAAGACGAAGAACTTTCGCAACGGTGCATACTCGGGGAGAACACTTCTTGATAATTTTAGTGAGAGATCATCTTATAATGCTACCGTCAAACAAAGCAAGATAAGATGCATAAAGGATAAACATCACATGCAAATCAATATAAGTGATATGATATGGTCATCATCATCTTGTGCTTGTGATCTCCATCGCCAAGCACCGCCATGATCACCATCGCCACCGGTAGCGACACCTTGATCTCCATCGTAGCATCGTTGTCGTCTCGCCAACTATTGCTTCTCGACTATCGCTCTTTGCTTAGTGATAAAGTAAAGCAATTACATGGCTTTGCATTTCATACAATAAAGCGACAACCATATGGCTCTCGCCAGATTGCCGATAACTTCGGTTACAAAACATGATCATCTCATACAAAATATAGCATCACGTCTTGACCACATCACATCACAACATGCCCCGCAAAAACAAGTTAGGCGTCCTCTACTTTGTTGTTGCAAGTTTTACGTGGCTGCTACGGGCTGAGCAAGAACCGTTCTTACCTCGCATCAAAACCACAACGATAGTTTGTCAAGTTGGTGCTGTTTTAACCTTCGCAGGACCGGGCGTAGCCACACACTCAGTTCAACTAAAGTGAGAGAGACAGACATCCGCCGGTCACCTTTAAGCAACGAGTGCTCGCAGCGGTGAAACCAGTCTCGCGTAAGCGTACCGTAATGTCGGTCCGGGCGCTTCATCTCACAATACCGCCCGAACCAAAGTATGACATGCTTTGGTAAGCGGTATGACTTATATCGCCCACAACTCACTTGTGTTCTACTCGTGCATATGACATCAACGCATAAAACCAGGCTCGGATGCCATTTGTTGGGGAACGTAGTAATTTCAAAAATTTCCTACGCACACGCAAGACCATGGTGATGGCATAGCAACGAGAGGAGAGAGTGTCCGTCCACGCACCCTCGTGAGACCGAAAGCGGAAGCGTTTTAACAACGCGGTTGATGTAGTCGACGTCTTCACGATCCGACCGATCCAAGCACCGAACGACGGCACCTCCGAGTTACGCACACGTTCAGCTCGATGGCGATCCCGGACTCGATCCAGCAAAGTGTCGGGGATGAGTTCCGTCAAGACGACGGCGGCAGGTGACGATGATGATGCTCCACCGACGCAGGGCTTCGCCTAAGCTCATGACGATATGACTTCTCCGGCGCAGGCTTCGCCTAAGCTCATGACGATATGACCAAGTGGAATATGGTGGAGGGGGCACCGCACACGGCTAAGGAACGATCCGTAGATCAACTTGTGTGTTCTAGGGTGCCCCGCCTCGTATATAAAGGAGCCAAGGGGAGGGGCGGCCGGCCAAGAGGAGGCGCGCCAGGAGTCCTACTCCTCCGGGAGTAGGATTCCCCCAATCCTAGTTGGAATAGGATTCACCGGAGGGAAAGAGAGAGGGGCGGCCCACCTTTCCTAGTCCTAGTAGGACTAGGGAAGGGGAGGCGCACGCCACCTAGGGCTGGCCCTTTCTCCTTTCCACCAAGGCCCACTATGGCCCATATAGTTCCGGGGGTTCGGTAACCTCCGGTACTCGATAAATTCCGATTTCACTCGGAACATTTCCGATGTCCAAATGTAGGCTTCAATATATCAATCTTTATGTCTCGACCATTTCGAGACTCCTCGTCATGTCCGTGATCACATCCGGACTCGAACAACCTTCGTACATCAAAACTTATAAACTCATAATGAACTCATCATCGAAGCGTTAAGCGTGCGGACCCTACGGGTTCGAGAACTATGTAGACATGACTTAGAACCATTCTCGGTCAATAACCAATAGCGGAACCTGGATGCCCATATTGGTTCCTACATATTCTACTGAAGATCTTTATCGGTCAAACCGCATAACGATATCGTTGTTCCTTTTGTCATCGGTATGTTACTTACCCGAGATTCGATCATCGGTATCCAATACCTAGTTCAATCTCGTTCTTCGGTAAGTCTCTTTACTCGTTCCGTAATACATCATCTTACAACTAACTCATTAGTTGTAATGCTTGCAAGGCTTTATGTGATGTGTATCACCGAGAAGGCCCAGAGATACCTCTCCGACAATCGGAGTGACAAAACCTAATCTCAAATCGCCAACCCAACAAGTACCTTTGGAGACACCTGTAGTACTCCTTTATGATCACCCGATTACGTTGTGACGTTTGGTAGTACCAAAGTGTTCCACCGTAAAACGGAGTTGCATAATCTCATAGTTACGAGAACATGTATAGGTCATGAAGAAAGCATAAGCAACATACTAAGCGATCAAGTGCTAAGCTAACGAAATGGGTCATGTCAATCACATCATTCTCCTAATGATGTGATCCCATTAATCAAATGACAACACATGTCTATGGTTAGGAAACATAACCATCTTCGATCAATGAGCTAGTCTTGTAGAGGCATACTAGTGACTATCTGCTTGTCTATGTATTCACACATGTATTATGTTTCCGGTTAATACAATTCTAGCATGAATAATAAACATTTATCATGATATAAGGAAATAAATAATAACTTTATTATTGCCTCTAGGGCATATTTCCTTCAGTTTGTTATAAGACGCCACGCAAAGATGCGTACCTTAGGGGGAGCAGGGCACCCCCACACTGCCTTCCAGACGGCACGAGTGCCGTCCGGTTACTCTTTCGTTGCACCCATATTGGTGCTTGAAGAATTGTCGATGGCGAGGCGGTATGCACTTCGTGACGGAAAAATTCCCATGTGGATCCGGCGCCCAGGCCAAGACGTCCTCCATCCTGTGAGGCGAGGCCTTGATCTTTAGAATTCATGCGAGAATCAATCATGGAAGTGCCACCGGACAAGCTCCGTACTCCAGCCGCCGTTCTCATCCATGGCTTCGCACACCCGGCGAGACGGCATGTTCCCCGCATGGTGATGGGCGGTAGGATGGTGGCCTAGGGAGCCACGGGTCCCGCCATATCTTTGCACTGCTCGCCATTGCCGACACGCCAAATGAGCCCCTTCTTGACAGCTCCTGACCGTGTTACACTGCATGCCAAGTGGGCGGGCGTTACACAAAAACTGTGTCCACTAGGGACCCATTAGGATAGTATCTTGCTTTTAGAACCATGGCACACAATGAGTCTGGCTTGGTTAGGAGTCGCCAGTTCTGTCAGACAAGCGTGCTTGATTAAATCTGTGAAGTCGCGGAACCCCAGCCCACCTTTTCCTTTTGGTTCAATTATTTTCTCCCAAGCCTTCGGTGGAGTCCTTCTCTTACCATTTTAGAGCCCCACCAAAATTCCTCACAAGCCTAGTGAGGTCGTCACACACCGAGAAGGGAGTTTAAAACCCCATAATATCGTCGGGATTGCTTGAGCCACCGCCTTAATCATGGTTTCAATCCTGCTTGAGATAGACTATCACCCAGGCCATAATCCTTTTGTTAAGCTAGCTTGAAACATTTGGAACTTCCCTTATGCATCGTCCATCCGAGTTGGCAGCCCAAGATACTTCCCTTCAAACTCAGAATTAACCACTTGCAGTTCTTGCTCGATCACATGCTGCACCTCCACCGGACAAGCATCACCAAATTGGATGGAACACTTCATGGATTGATAAGTTGACCAGTAGCCTGTGCATACCTCCTAATAACTTCCTTGATGTCTTGAGCCTGATTCAGATTAGCCTTAAAAAATAATAAGGTGTCGTCCGCGAAGAGAAGGTGTGAGATCCCAGGGGCTCTCGGACACACTTTTAAAGCATAAATATGGTGATTTTCAATACCTTGCCTTAGTAATGCAGAAAGCCCATCGGCCACGAAAAGGAACAAAAACGGAGATAGGGGGTCACCTTGCCGAAGCCCACGCGACGGTACAAACGAATTTAAAATGGCTCCATTAAATTTTCTTGAATATCTCACCGAGGTCACGCATGTCATGATCCATCGAACCCACCGTGAGCGAAACCCAATTTTTGCATCGTCTGTTTCAAGAATCCCCAATCCACTCTGTCATACGCCTTAGATAAATCCAATTTATAGGCACAATAACTATTTTCCTCCTTCTTCTCATGCTGCATAAAATGAAGACACTCAAAGGCCAAGAGGGCATTATCCGTGATCATCCTGCCCAGAACAAAAGCGCTCTTAACTGGATCATTTTTCTGCTTTCTAAATTGCTTCAACTAAAAACTAAAAAAACGCAAGCCTATCAACTTAACAAATAATAAAAGATTCGACCCAGTTAAAAAAGACACAAAAGTAAAGAAGAAATATGCAAACATGGCGTCAACACAGAAGATAAAAAAGTGTGCATGAAAAATACACCCCCAGGTGATTCCTCAAATTTTTTTTTTTGCAGAAATACACCAATATGCAACCAGAGAAAAAGGCTAGAAGATAGCCGTGAATTGAGGCGCAACACACTAAGCAAAGATTCAATTCCGATGAAGAATCCTTCATATATTGCGACAGGTAACGAAGTTAGTACGTCTATAGAGAAGGACTTTGTGGATAGCACACACACAATATGGTTGGGCGCTAGGCAAAGTATGCAACATTTTATTTGTGCGATATCAGTGCACTCAACATAAGTGTTGCGTGTATGATATTTTTAGTATGCGTTGTCACTATATATTGACAGTCTAATCTACGATGTCATGTTGAAGACAGACGAAAAACATCATGTGCTTTTACTTCAAAATATTTAAATTAGTAACTAAACTCTTGAAAAATGTGCTTCAAAGTCGAGAAAAATGCACTACGTGGAAGTCCTTCGGGCACCCCCTCTCTCTCGAACCACTTCCCCTCGGCCCCGTAGCAGCGCACGAGCATGTTTGCTAGTAGTAAAATAAGAATCTGCATTTTGCATGCTTGCACGAACCAAAATAACAATAACCTAGCTACATAAATAGCTGCTGTTGTGTATTCTTTCATAAGTTTTAATTCTTGCCGAAAATGGATGTATCTAAAACTAAAATACGTCAGATAGATTCGTTTACGACAAGTAATTCGAACGAGAAGGAAAAGAACTCTTCGCCCTCCCTTTTTTTGTGATTGCCTAATTCTTAGTTGACCTAGATTTATGCTTAATCTAAGCCGACGAGTGAAGCGCTCGCCGGAGATTAGCATGGCACGATGAGCGAGCACTAGGAGAAGACGGCGATAGGATAGCGGTTGTGGGCAGGGTCAGTGTGAAGGGAAACATCGTCAAAAAGGTCCGGCGCGCGCAAACTTTTGCCGCTACAAACAAACAAACAAATAGCGGCCGCCAGCTTTTCATATCACTGACCTCGACTACTCATGGCTCGTTGACCCAGAGTCCTCCGAGAGACGAAACAAGCCACGGATCGCATCACGCTGCCAGTGGCCCCCGTCCCAAAAGAATTCAACGCGCCGTTGCCAATCGACGACGACGCGTCGCCACCGGTGGCTACAGTTTGTTTATACGCAACACTCACCCGAGCCAAATATCTCTCTCTATCTACCTCTCTGTCTCGCACATATGCTCTCTGCCGCGTCCAGTCCACACTCCACAATCGCTTTGCTTGCCACAGCACCGTCGGCCGGGGCGGCAACGGCAATGGCAATGGCAGCACTGCCCCTCCTCCTCGTCGCCGTCTTCTTCCTCGCGTGCTCCGTCGCCACTCACGCGCTGCCCGGCGCACCGGAGCCCGCTGCCTCTGCCGCCAGCGTCGAGGATTACAACGCGCTGCTCTCCTTCAGGTCGCTCGTGAGGGGCGACCCGACACGGGCCCTGGCGTCATGGACGAGCAGCGCCCACGACGGGCCCGCGCCGCCGCCGTGCCAGTGGCGCGGCGTGTCCTGCGGCACGAGGGGCCGCCGCCGCGGCCGCGTCGTCGCGCTGGACCTCCCCGGGCTCGGCCTCCTCGGCACGCTGAGCCCGGCGCTGGCCAACCTCACGCACCTGAGGCGGCTCCACCTCCCCGGCAACCGCCTCCAGGGCGCGCTGCCGCCGGAGCTCGGCCGCCTGCGCGAGCTCAGCCACCTCAACCTCAGCGACAACGCCATCTGGGGCCGCCTCCCGCCGTCGCTCTCCCGGTGCAGGCGGCTCAAGACCGTCCTGCTCCACACCAACAAGCTGCAGGGGCACATCCCGCCGGAGCTGTTCGGCTCGCTTCGAAACCTCGAGGTGCTCAACCTCGGCCAGAACAGGCTCACAGGAGGCATCCCTTCTGGCATCGGTGGCCTCGTCAACCTCAAGCTGCTGGTCCTGGAGTTCAACAACCTGACAGGAGAGATCCCGTGGCAGGTCGGCGGCCTCACCAGCCTCGTCGGCCTCGGCCTTGCGTCCAACCAGCTGTCAGGCTCCATCCCCGCCTCGCTCGGCAACCTGTCGGCGCTAACCGCTCTCACCGCCTTTTCGAACCGGCTGTCGGGGAGCATACCCTCCTCATTACAGGGCCTGTCATCCCTCAGCACACTCCATTTGGAAGACAACAACCTCGGAGGAACCATCCCTCATTGGCTAGGGAACCTCTCGTCTCTGGCATCTCTAAACCTCCAGAGCAATGGCTTTGTGGGGCGCATCCCGGAATCCATAGGGAACCTTGGGTTGCTTGAAGCCGTTTCGCTCGCGGAGAACAAGCTTGTCGGCAAGATACCGGACGCCATTGGGAACCTCCATGCCCTCGCTGAACTTTACCTAGACAACAATGAGCTAGAAGGCCCCCTGCCACTCTCAATTTTCAACCTCTCCTCTCTTGAGATGCTCAACATCCAACACAACAACCTCACTGGGGGATTTCCACTCGACATGGGCGACACGATGACGAGTCTCCAGTCCTTTCTTGTCTCTGATAACCAGTTTCATGGCGTGATCCCGCCATCCTTGTGCAATGCCTCCATGCTACAGATGGTTCAGACAGTAAACAACTTCCTGTCAGGAACGATCCCGCGATGCCTGGGGGCTCGCCAGGAGATGCTCTCTGTGGTGAACTTTGTGGGGAATCAGCTTGAAGCAACCAACGATGCTGAATGGGGCTTCCTTATTAGTCTAACCAACTGCAGCAATATGATATTAGTGGATGTTAGTGACAACAAGCTCCAAGGCGTGCTACCGAAATCGATCGGCAATTTGTCGACACAGATGGAGTTTCTTGGCATTGCATCCAACAGCATAGCAGGGACGATAACTGAAGCGGTAGGGAACTTCATCAACCTGGATGAACTTGACATGGAAAATAATCTTCTGGAGGGCACCATCCCAGCATCTCTCGGCAAGCTTAAGAAGTTGAATCGGTTATCTCTGTCAAATAACAACTTGTCAGGATCCATCCCTGTGGCTCTTGGAAATCTTACAAAGCTTACAACCCTTCTGCTTAGTACTAATGCGCTCGGTGGAGCCATCCCTTCTGCTCTCAGCAACTGCCCTTTAGAGCAGCTGGATCTTTCTTACAACAATCTTTCCGGCCCAACACCTAAGGAACTCTTCCTCATCTCAAGCTTGTCGAGTACCATGTATCTTGCACACAATTCACTGAGTGGGACTTTGCCTTCAGAAGTGGGAAATCTCAGGAATCTAGGTGAACTTGATCTCTCTGATAATATGATCTCAGGAAAGATTCCTACCAATATTGGGGAGTGTCGAAGCTTACAGTACCTCAATTTATCTGGGAACCATCTCGACGGGACGATTCCGCTGTCACTAGGACAGTTACGGGGACTCCTAGTGCTTGATCTTTCTCGGAATAATTTATCTGGGAGCATTCCTGAGTTCCTCGGAACCATGAAAGGTCTTGCTAGTTTGAATCTCTCTTCCAATGATTTTGAAGGTGAAGTTCCGAAAGACGGAATATTCCTCAATGCAACTGCAACCTCTGTCATGGGAAACAGTGCTTTGTGTGGTGGGATCCCTCAACTCAAGTTGAAAATGTGCTCCAGTCCCACTAAAAGGAGAATATCTCCAAAGCTTCTCATGATTATCGCAGCAGGCGCCGGAATTCTGTTGGTTATACTATCCGCAATGTTTGTGTTATGTAAAAGAAGCAAGCTTAGAAGAGCAAAGCCACAGATAACTCTCCCCAGTGACAAATACATTAGAGTTTCTTATGCTGAATTGGCCAAGGCAACAGATGGTTTCAAATCCGAGAACCTCATCGGAGTTGGCAGCTTTGGTGCAGTGTACAAGGGAAGAATGGAAATCTCTGGCCAACAAGTGGTGGTGGCAGTGAAGGTACTCAACCTGCAGCATGCTGGCGCATCCCGAAGTTTCGATGCAGAATGTGAGGCTTTGAGATGTATTCGCCACCGTAACCTTGTGAAGGTTATAACAGTGTGCTCAAGTATTGACTCTCGAGGTGGCGACTTCAAGGCTCTTGTGTTTGATTTTCTGCCAAATGGAAATCTAGACCAGTGGCTACACAAGCATATCGAGGAAGATGACGAACCCAAGATGCTAGATCTCATTGAAAGACTTCAGATAGCCATCCACGTGGCTTCTGCGCTTGACTATTTACATCATCAGAAGCCGTTTCCAATTGTTCATTGTGACCTCAAGCCAAGCAATATTCTCCTTGACAACAACATGGTTGCTCATGTCGGTGATTTTGGGCTTGCAAGGTTCCTACATGACGGACATAATGACAAGTCAGAGACACCAACTAGTAGTTGGACCGCAATAAGAGGAACAATTGGTTATGTGGCTCCAGGTGAGCATAATTCTACTCTCAACTATTGTAGTATCGTTGTGTTTGATTTTTCACATTTTACCCTCCATCCAAGGAAGCACATATTAAATTTGCCACGTTTGTTAATTTCAGAATATGGACTTGGCAATGAAGCTTCAATCTATGGTGATGTCTACAGCTACGGTATACTGCTGCTCGAGATGTTCACCGGTAAAAGACCCACAAGCTCTGAATTCGGAGAATTGCTTAGCCTTCATAAGCACGTACAAATGGCACTGCCAGACCAAGCGGCTACTGTCATTGACCAAGACCTATTAAAAGCAGAAAGTAATGGCAAAGGGACAGAAGGGGGGTATCACAGCAGTGAAGACATGAGAATTAGTTGCATCGTCTCGATTCTGCAGGTTGGAATTTCATGCTCCAAAGAGACACCAACTGAACGCATTCAAATTGGAGATGCATTGAGAGAGTTGCAGATAATCAGAGATAAGTTTTACGCGCATTAGTGATCTCCTTGGTGAATTGGCAAAATATAGCCAAGGCGTACTGAAGCATGCTTGTGAGGATCATGCAGGTAACTTAGTCGTTTTAACTCTGTAATAAGATGCTGAAAGCTGAAGAGCCTCCATCAGAGGCATCTTAAGGAGTCAACGGCAATTCTCTTGATTTTTTAGTGTCGACAGGAAAGCCAAGAAATTCCAGATAAGGAACTGAAGAAACTTAACTTACGATTAAGGAGCACGCACTTGGGTGTGGGGTTAGTCTCACTTGGATTTTTCTTAACAGAAATTGCAGGAACACACTGACATGTGACGAGGTTCCGCAAAATATTTTGACGAGTTGGGAGTAGTATTCTTGCAGATTTTACCCCCAGTTAGTACAAGAGGCTTATCGCAAGCTGAAAGTACATGCCTCTAATGAAGCTAGTCTGACTAAGCAGTAAGTCTAACCATACTTTCCACGTAAGGTATTACGTTGAAGAAGAAGATATCCTGGCCATGAGGCTCGAAGGTGCCGGCTCTACGACGCTGGTATCTCAGAGCTCCCAACTCGCACACCTCCGTCAGCTCAGCCGTGCGCAGCCCGTAGCGGTACAGTCTGTGGTGCGCGTGGAACAGTAGCCCATCTCCCGTAACAAGAGCTATTGGACGGCCAATTGGATCCATATTGATCAAGTAGCGCCGCTCCCAACACGAGTTGATATCATCATCACCATCATCTTGTAGTAGTACCAGCGTCCAAATGGACACAGGCTGCGGGCCGGGCCTCGCGCTGCTAGAAGCGACCAGGCAAAGCTCCCCTCGCACCACCTCCAGCAGGAAGGATTTACCGAGAGCAGGGTCCAGCGAATCGGGCATGCCGGTGACGCCAAACGTCTCGTCTCCCAGGCTGAATCGGAGAAGGCCGCGCGGGCACGGCGTCTTGACATGGTCCGTGTCCATGACCCAGAACATGCGCCCCTTGACCGATTTGGCCGTCAGCCACTCGGCCGGCGGGTAAGGCGGATCGGTGGCGGTTTCCCTCCAGCAGGCGGCCGCGTCGCCGACGGTGTACACTTGCATCCCCATGTGGAAAGCGTACGTGAGAGGCTCCACGTAGCGGAAGAAGGCCCGGGCCACCTTGTACCGGCCGGAGCGAGGGTCCAGGCCGAGCCCCACGGGGAGGCAGAAATCATGCGGCACGGGGACCTTGTTGGGGTTGCTCTCCGGCAGCGTCACGGCGTCCCTGGTGGCCGGGTTGAAGAGGTAGACGCTGGCGTTGGTGGGGAGGAGCACCAGGCCGTCGCAGTGGACCATGTGGCACACCGAGCCGAACTCCCCGCGGAAGTCCTCGCCGTGCACGAGCCTCGCCGCCCCCGAGGGGTAGAACCGGACTCGCGTGGAGAAGGTGGTCGGCCAGACCTTGTTGGTTTTTGATCGCTTGATCAATTCACCCAGGATCAATAACATACGTGTATGTGGTAAGCTAGCACACACACAAGCAGCGGGATGGATAATCCTACCACACGTACGTGCAACTCCTATACGTGGAGCTGGCTTGGCTAGATCGATCGATACACGGCAGATCGTAGGGACTTCGTAACTTGGCGAACGGAAAAACTGATCGATGGATTTTGTTGATAGCTACAGGGGCGTGTCGCTCCTGGGCTTTTTCTTTGTATTGCTCTTTTCGTTGTCTTACAAAGATGCAGGGTAGATACATATATATATTAGGCTATACCTAGCAATACTAGTCCTACACGGTAACTACCTCCAAGCCCGTATCGGACAAGGAGTACTATGTCATGTTTAATTCTAACATTCACCCCCTTAAACATGACATACTCTTTTTCTGCGACCTGGATCCCAAACACGATTGCTCGTATGCTTTACCTTTGGCATTGCCTTCGCCGTTTCTCGTAGCATCTGAGGGATCGTCTTTGCTGTCGTCGGCTCGTCCGTAGCTTGACGCCAACGCTCCTCCTTGATCGCGTCTTCAACCTTCACCAGTTCTTCGGTGCTTGATAAACTGTCATTTGGACCATCGAGGGGACATATCTTGAACCCGAGCGGGACCAAACTTCGGTCTAACTTTGCGTTCCAAGCTCTTGGCGCTTGCTTCAGCCCTGAAAGTGCCTTCTTGAGCTTGAAAACTTTCCCTTCTTCTCCTTTCTTCTCGTAGCCGAGGGGTTGTTCCACGTACACTTCTTCTTTGAGGCCACCGTTGATGAAAGCGGATTTAACATCCATATGATGAACCTTCCAATCCTCTTGTGCTGTCAAAGCTAGGAGCACTCTCACCATCTCGATTCGAGCAACCGATGCAAACACCTCCTCATAGTCAACTCCTTGACGTTGTACGTAGCCCTTTGCAACGAGTCTTGCCTTGTACTTCACGGGCCAATAGCTCCTGTGCGACGTTTTTGATGTGAATTTGCTTGAGTGCGACGTTGTTCGGCTGAATGGTTGTGATGCGACACACTTGAGCGTGTAAATAGCTCCAATGCGACATGGCTCTGTTTACCCGTGAAATGAAAAACACGAGGGGTTAGCGATTTGAGTTATGACACGCGGGACCCACCAGTTACTCGCATGCGGGTGGGACCCATAACTTATCCACACAAGCATGCCCGTGCTCATCAGGCGTGCCCGACCCGAGCCAGCCACGGCGCGCGAGCCAACCCGCCCCTCCATTGCTTGCCTGCCCCTTTCCTTTCCCACCTTCTTCTTCCTCTGCTCCCGAACGGCAAGCGCCCGGCCGAGTGATGTCTAGCTCGACTTGACCACCCGCCAATCATGGGCGCAGTATGGTCCATTGCCGTTGACAAGATGCCCGATTGCCCGCGCATGGAGCCTCTGAAGCGTTTGACTTGTGTGAGGAAGAAAATGGCAACCGTGGTAGCGAGTTTTGAAATGTTTGAGCAAGCCACAGCCGGGGCAGGTTAGATCTGTGTTCTTGACCAATTCTATGGTCTAATTTCTCCCGATTTCTTTCTTTTCCCTCGAATTAGGGCGGTGGATCTGGGTGGTGGATCTAGGATTCATGCGCCGCCACCCCTGTTTTCGTGTTACGAAGAAATGTGGGCATTTTGAGTGGCTCGATGAATATGTTGAAAGGTTGAAATTGGAGGATCAACCCCAACCCAAGAGCTCAATTTTGGGGCGGCTTGCCGTGGAACAAGCCCCAATTTGGCGACAGAGCCGATCCGATGATGCATAGTGCAGAACTGAAGTGTGAATTGAAGAAAATCGGCAAGCAACTAAAGCATCGATCGATTTGAAGCAGCAAGCAAATAAGATGGCGGGAGCATTTTATGGTTGTGTCATTGCTATGGGTTTATTTTACTTGATGTTCATCAATCGCTAGAATTGTTATAGTTTCAGTTAGTTAGTCGGCTAGTTTCGGGGTGCCCAGCAGTTTGAGTTAGCGAGGATCATTTGTTAGATGAACTTGAATTAGTGTGAAGCAAAACTTGCTTGAATTATTGTCTTGATATTCTCGGGGCCCTATTCAGTGTTCATGCTCTGTTTCCTCTGTTTTGTTCTTGATTAACAGTACACACCCAAATTCAGTTTCTAGTAAAAAAAAAAAACTGGGCTGCGAATAGATGTTGGGCCGTGAGAAAATGGGCCTGAGAAAATAACCATGCCCAAAATAGAGACCAGCCCGCCAGCGTGAGGGCACCAGCCCACCAGCGTGGCAACACCAGCCCACCTCTAACCCGGCAAATAAAATGTTAATTATTTTTTACCCATCAAAAAAAATGTTACTTATTTTTACTTTGGCCTTTTCTTGCACTAAATTTTACGATGGATCATTTTTGATGCAATAAAACCAAATGTTAATTGTTTTTATGCATGTCTACGGTTCCATGAACTAAATGAGTTGCATGAAGTAAATTAGTTTGCATTTCCTAGTGGCATGTCCATAGTGGGTTTGCATGGGGCTCCTAGTTGCATGTCCATGATTTGGCCAATATTTTGAAGATGGTGTGTGTGTGGTGAGATTGAGGTGTAGCAACCTGGGCTCGTAGCAACCCATAGCAATACACAAATAATAAGCAAGAACAACCCATAGGCACGAAACACACAATATATATAGTAGCAATCCATAGTTCCACGATAACCTTACAACTCCATGATAGCCTTACAACTTAAAATACTAATACAATAACGATTACTACTTAAAAAAACTAATACGATAAGCTAGATAGATCGGGGCACCAAGCGGGTTCTTCTTGGGGCTCTTCTTCTCCTCCTCCTCCGGGGAACAACGCCACCTCGCTCCTCCGGGCGCCGTCCTTCCTCCTCCCGTTGTTGATGGGAGTGCGGGGCGTGTGCATAACGCCGTTGTTGGGGAAGATGCTCTGGAAGTCGGTGAAGATATTGTAGGTGGTGAAAGCTATGAACTCACAACCAACCCAATCGCTCGCCCGAGGAGATGGAAAGCATCGAAAGGGTTAGTGAGCGTGGCGAGAGCCCAACCACAACGCCGTTGTGGTTGACCTCCTCAACATGGTACATCCGAGGAGAGCCGCGGGGAGGTGGCGGAAGCGGCCGCAAGGAAGAACTCCGTTAACTCCTTGCGCCCCTCCACCTCGAGATCGCCCAAACCCTAAGGGTTCTCTCTACATACCTCCGCCGGGTAGAGCCTTTCCGGCGCAGTTGGGGGAAGCTGTAGGTGGGGCGGTGTCTTGCATGGTGGCGGGGTGGCTCGAGTGCTCGGTCGGGTTTGATGGAGAAGGAAGAAGAAGGGCGGAGGAGGCGGAGGATGGGGTATGATGGATGAGGAGGAGAGAGCGATAGTGCCCGCTTAAATAGCCCAAGTGCGACGTGGTTTCACCCGTCGAAACCCTAGAATTAATGGGCGGCGGCGTTTGGTGGCGCCCCAATGAAAGTGTGTACACGAGTGTGGCCGTGGGAAGCGGATTGCGGCGCTTCTGTGCCACCGGTCGCGGGTCAAGGGGCGGGCCCACGCACGCGTCTGTGCCTTCGTGGGTCGAGGGACACGCCTTCCCGGGTTCTCTGCGTGTGCCGCCCGTGCATGCATGCGGTTGCCCATTAATTTGCTCATCTTGCTAGGGCACGGCTAGAGGGCAAGGTTCGGTCGATGGGGGCGAGACATGACAATAATGGGCGCCTTCTTTTGCCCATCTTGTAGCAGGCAGACGCCATTTGAACGCGCCGATACCCCATGCCAATGTGCGTCCTCAAAGAGGAGCACGCCATGCACAGCGTGCACACCACGCCATGCGGCGTTGGCTTTTGGTTGTCTTCATCGGGCTGCTGCATTGTGGCGGGTGCATGCTTTGATGCGACGCTGCATCGGTTCTAATGGTAGGCATCGCGACGATTCTGCGTTGATAGGGGTGGCGGGCGAGCTCGTCGAGCCATGCCCGGCATGCATGCAACGCGACGGCGCGATCTGCGGGTGGGCATGCATCTTGCGGGTAAACGCGAACGCGCATACAGCGATGGAAAGAACGCTGCGTGAGGCTTGGTCCATGCACGCGTCAACTCTTGCCGTTGGATTCAAATGAGCGGTCACGATGCTCCAACGAGAGGCTGATCCAAACCCCACCGCGTCAACCAATCAGCGCGTCTCATGCGGATCGCTGCACACCTGTAGCTAACCCTAGCGCCCGATCTCAACCGTCCACACACAGCGATCGGCGACCGGGTAGTGTGCGGGGTTTTGAGGGGTTTTGAGAGGGGTTTTGAGAGGTTTTGGTGATTAGGGTTGAGCATAACTAATTCAAAAAAATAAAAAACATAAAACTTGCGCACATAGTCTTATTATGTCATATAGTAACGAGAAAAAAATATAAATATGGTTTACATACATTTTTACGAAAAATCCTTCACAAAATTGTCATTCCTCAAACAATGTAGTATGGAGTTCAAGGGAGAGAGTAGTGCGCTTTTAGAGAGTAGGTGGAGTTTTGAAAATGAAAAGTGTGAAAACCTCACCAAAACTTCATTTTGGATTGACTAAGAAAGATCTGAACTTACTTTTCTCATTTTCATGTTTTAAACTTGTTTTATATATAATTTTCTATTAAACCTTGTTTTTCAAAAGAAAAGAAAAAATAGAAAATTAATTCAATAAATAGTGAGACTTTAGATTTACACTATATAGGTAGAATAGATGTGTAGAAAAATCATTTGGCTGGTTTAGACAAGGTGCCAAAAGAACTTGCTTAAATATGAGGTCGTTTACCCTACCTTTGGAGGTCATTTGAAACACACTTTTCATGACTATGAGTTCAACTTACCAAAAGGGCTCGGAATGATCAGCAAGCAAACATATTTCAGTTGAGGTACTTTAGATAGCACTAAAACATCAATAGCCCAAATTTAAATTTAAATTTGAATTTTATTTGGCTGGTTTAGACAAACAAGTTCGAATAGAAATATGGGGATACATAGTGACTACCGATGCGCACCAAGTTACAAATATTATTACATGCCCCAAATTTTCAAACTGTTCTCTGTTCTACTTCTTCCTACCACGTCGTGTGCCCTTCTTCGCCTTAGCCCTTCTTATTTTTGGTTCTACTTCACACACAGTTCACTGATCATCTTGGTTTTCTTCATGGTCTTTTCAACACCTCGCCAATACCCTCGTGATCGGTGTCTTGATCTCAATGTTGACACCAGTTTCAGTTTCTTTGGTGTGTACCTCAACATGGGTTTCTTGATCCGAACCTCGACACGCTCGAGTTCAGTTTCTTGATCTGAACCTCGACACGCTCAAGTTCAGTTTCTTGGTGTGCACCTCCACATCAGTTTCTTGATCTGAATGTTGGCTGCAGCAGGATTTTCTTGATCTGCTCAGGCTCGGGCACACTTCTCTTCTTTCTACCGCCATTGACTCTTGCTTTTTTGTTGGCCAACACTGTTCAACAACAAGGGGCTGACTTGCTCGCTTCCTCCTGTGCAGAAAATGTTATAGATATAGTAATTGGAAAAAGCACCAAATCAAGACACGCACAAATAAACAAGAACATACTTTGGCTTATCAGAGTGTAACGGCATTTGATGATCCCACTCTGTGCCCAAGTTCTGGCACAACTTGCATCTGTTTTTGTTACCTTTTGGGCCCTTTTGGCTTTTCATCTTTCTTTCCTTCTTACTACTCCCACCTTTCTCAAACCATGCCTTGAATCTACTCTGTTTAGGCCTGCCACCTTTCTTTTCGTCAAGGGAGGACACATGGAAAATTCAATGTCCACTTGAGCCACTTGAGACTGATCTGTAAGTCTTGGAATTGGAGTGGCATATGCAGCTTTGAATCTTGCTACGAATAATATTCATGCAGATATGGATGCATGTTTATCTTGATTGGGATGCTAAGAAAAGAATGGCATGCTCACATGGTTTACCGGTGTGTTGCCACTCGAGGCAAGTGCAATCATGCAATTCAGTGTTAACAACATGTCTCCTTCCAGTTTTGTTATCTCTAACTTCAGCACCCCAAGGTGATGATTTTCAACAAACAAATGTGAAAGACTTCTGCTCCTATTGACCACTGTTGTACCCTTCTGCTGGAAGCTTATCACCTTGCGACAATCACCTATCCTTCTTCTCAATTCCCACAACCGCATGAGCATGATCCTGATTTGGTCAACCATGTCATGCACAGGCAAATCTTTTAACTCCTTCACCTTGTTGTTGAAACTCTACGCCAAATTGTTGTTGATGTGGTCACACTTGATGGCAGTGTTGAATCTTGATCTGTACCATAACAAAGAATGGTAGGTGTTCAGCCATGGACCAAACTCATCTCATGCTGCCATTATCTTATCAAGATGATATTTGTGTGTCTGTCTAGTGTAAGATCTTGCTGCTGGCCACATGCGCCCAAATTCTTCTCCTCTAATTTTTTGATCAAATTCATCCACAAATGACCAAGCACTCCCTCTGCTCAGCATGTGGGAAAACATTTTCACTAAATTTTCAAGCCCCTTACATGCATCTGTGTGTATAGCCAAAGGTGACAACGGCCCTAGGCACCTTTTCAATCTGGATCATGAACCATGTCCATGAAGCCTCTGTTTACATTGAAACAAGCCAACAGCAATAGGAAACATCCAGTTGTGTCTATCTAGAGCATTGCATGCTGCCAACCGACCATTCCACTTGCTGTCAAAAATGATGAGTCTATGCTCAAATATGGGCGGCACCTGCTTTGAACCCATCGATGCAAGGCTTCAAAGCCATAAAAACTTGGAGAACTTGACTTCACCTAAGGGTGATACCTCATGTCTGTCTCCACAACACTTTGCCAGTGACCTCTTTTCCACCTCTGCTTTGAAGTTGTAAAGCATCCTAAATGTATTTGCCCAATCACCATATAAATTTTTCATTGCCCTTTGTTTTGCCTTCCACCTTGTGGTATATTTCAGTTTAATGGGGTACATCTTTTCCAAGTCTACTTTGAGTTTCTTGGCAGTAGTGTTTGGTGTTTTGGCTAAAATTGGGGTGATCTTTTACGCAACCCAAAGTTGTGATGTCATGGTTGATCTTGTCTGTGAACTTGTAATACAAGTATGTTGATTGGGGATTTGGTTAACCACAGCGATACTTCCATTAGGTTGCGATCTAGCGATATGTACCACTTGCAAGGCTTCACACTACCATCAAATCCTCTGCACCTCGCATAAAACTTCTTCCTATCGGTCCAAACAGTCTTGGCATCAAACTCATGTTTCACTTGCATAAGTCTTGAAACACATCCTAAACTCATTCATGCTTGGGAACAACTTGCCTACTTCAATGACTGGTTTTCTTTGTCATACACATGCACCACTCATCATCATGTGCATCATCTACTTCATCTGCAGCTTGTTCCATCAATTGTCCATCTACATCTTCATCAACATTAGCGAGCAAACTAGATTCTCCCTCTCACCTTATCTCATCATCATTGGAATGCCAAAAAGTTTGGCCATCTCAATGTCGAGCATTGGTGCAATGACCAAATCGGTGAGGCTCATCTAATTCAACTACATTCCAATCAACGATTCTTTGCAGTTTCATTTTCAGTTCGATCCTTTGTCCCTCTTGACTATTCTTGTAAGTTCAGTACACATGGGAATCAATGGCCTCTGCGTAGCCCACTCATCATCTACCATCTGCGCAGCCAATTGTGATGGCACATATCCAACCTTGAAAAAATATTCAGATCAACCATTTCGGCAAAAAAATTAGCTCGTTTGCTTGTCCAGCCGTTTTGCCGATCGATTTCATCAACAATCTGTTCACCATCTTCCATTCTCACATACTCTCCTTTCCAATCATCAAACCGCATAGCAGTGATACTTCTTGCTCTGGACCCCAAACAACTTTCTCCCCAATTTTTCCACCCATTTCTTCTTGCCTTCTCTCCCATGTTACGTAGAACTTGGATCAATCTCTGTAAACTCAACCTCCCATTTAACAATTGTGTCTCTCTCAATGTTCTGAATGCTACCATCAACTAATTTTGCCTTTGATGGAAAGAAATTGACCGTCAATTCGAAGGTCCGGCGGCAACATCCCTCTGTCGATGGCGGACGGTGTGAGCCCGTGAGAAAGAGCAGACTAGGCCCTAATTGCATGCAAAATTGGATCGAGAGAGGAGCATTACCTATTCGAAGTTGAATCTGGCGGCTCCATCTCGGTATGCCCACGGGCTCCCTCACAACCTATCGATTCAACAAGCGAAAACAGAGGAAGCAGGCAGCTGAGATCTACGGGGCCGAGAGAGAACAGGAGGGGACTAGTGTTCTCACTCACCATTTTTGAGGATGAAGGCTCCGCCGAGAGGCTCCGCCCGCCGCCGTTGAGCATAAGATCCGCCGCCACCGGAGAAGAAGGGGAGGGGCAGAGTGGCGGGCCCGCACGGTCCGTGGCGAGAGCACGGTCAGGCTGTTTTGAGGAGCAATTAAGTTGGACCCACATGTCCTAACATAAGCAGGCTTGGTTGACGACCAATTAAACCACATTTAACACCCCACAGGCCTGGGCTATTTAACTGCTCAAATGTGTCGCACCACAGCCATTTGCTCGAACAACGTCGCACCCTAGCCAATTCACATAAAAAACGTAGCACAAGAGCTATTGGCCCGTACTTCACAATGGCACCCTTCGTGTCCTTCTTTAACTTGTAAACCCACTTCAAACCTATGGCCTTTTGGTTCGGAGGTCGGGTTACCAAAGTCCACGTGCCATTGCTCTCGATCGCCTTCATCTCCTCATCCATGGCGTGCATCCAACTTGAACTTTTGCTCGCCTCTACAAAGTTCGTTGGCTCCTCAACTCCGAGTAAACACAAATCGGAGTACTCGAGTGTAACGGCTTTGCTTGTAGACTTTCTTGAGTGGCTTGTAGCGACGAGGCCGGAAGAATCCGTCGTGGCTTGCGAAGGCGACACAAATTGTGTCGCGTCGATGCACTTGAGGAAGGCGGTTGAGTCTCGGCGTGGTAGATGCCGGTCGTTGGCATCCTCGTCGTTGGCGTGGTCGTCGTGATCGTGACCATCATCTTGATTGTCATCATCACTATCGCCTCATTATCGAGATCTCTGCCCGTGTCTTGCGGCGTCGTTGTCGCTATCACCTTGCGACCCATGCGCGCGTCGTCGTCGATGTCGGCACCATGATGATCACTTCCATTGTGGTCACCTTGGTTGGGTGTCTTGCCAACCACGGATGTCTTCCTGCATCATCATCACCGGAAATTCAAGCGTGAATATATTCTGTTTGGAGCATCGTCGGCTGCTGCGCTCCAATTCCACGCTTGGTTTTCTTCAAACACAACCGGCGTGAAATCCGTGGGCGCTTGGTTCGTGGATCGTAGAAGTGGTATGCCTTGGTGCGGAACTCCTCTCGTATCCGATGAACACCATCTTGGTGCTTGATCGACAAGCTTTGAGAGATCGGCTCCGCCGTCTTCACATCGCCACGCACGAGACGTCCGTAGATGAGACACATTCGACTACGTCCGTAAATTGCTTCATCTGAGTCTTGCCGATCACTGCCTTCGTTGGAGCCGGTTGAGAAGATAGACCGCCGTCGAGACAGCTTCTCCCAAAAGTCCCGACAAGTTCTTGCTCTTGAGTAAACTTCTCGCCATGTCAGCGACGGTTCGATTCGCCTTTCAACAACACCGTTCTGCTGTGGCGTATAAGGTGCCGTGAGGAACCTTTTATGCCAATCTTCTCGCAGAGTCGTTGAACTCGTTTGGCGTAAACTCTCCGCCGCGATCTGTCCGTAGAGCGCGAACCTTCAACTTGTGTTCCATCTCCGTTGCATCCTTCACTTTTTGAGCGCTTCAAGCGCCTCATCTTTAGATCGTGGGAGAGCGACCCACATGTATCTCGGTAGTCATCTACCACAAGGAAGAAATACTTCTTTCCTCCGTGAGTTCTTTGGGGTGATAGGGCCACATAGGTCACCATGGAGCAGCTCGAGTGCATCACTTGCACGATAGGTAGGCGGAGCAGAGCGGCTGCGGTGCTGTTTTCAACTAAGCACCCATCACATACTCGATCAACATGGTCGATAAGCGGCATCCCGATACCATCTCCATCTTGACATCTTCTTCAAGGCGTAGAAGTTAACGTGTCCAAATCTAGCATGCCATAACCACGAATCATCATCACTCTTGGCGAGCCAACACTCCGGTTGAGATTGATCAAGATTGAGGATATAGAACTGTTCAGCGTGCGATTCACACGCTAGCATGTTTGGAGGTTGTCGAAGATCGTCATCACTCCGTTCTCGATATCCACCTTGCATCCATTCTCGTCAAGTTTCCCGACAGATATGATGTTGTTTGAAGCCGTGGGATGTAGTACACTCCGGTGAGTATCGATGTTCTCTGTGAGACCCTCGAAGAGGACAGAACCTTGCCCGCAAATCTCCACATTTGAACCATCACCGAACTTGGCCGAGCCTTGAACATCATATTCTAGCTCGAGGAACTTCTCCTTGCACCCGTCATGTAGTTCACGGCACCGTGTCGAGATACCACGTGGCGTTACGCTCCGGATAACTTTGGTGTTACTTTTTCTCATGAAGTAGCACTTTCGGTTTAGTTTCACAACCGCTGTTTGGGCGAGATCACGACTTTGGCCATTAGAAGACACGGGCGTTCGTCTTCTGCTTCGCCAAATTTGCCTTGATCTCCCTCTTGTTAGGCTCCACGAGATCACAAACTTGACCATCGAAGACACGGGCGTTCGTCTTCTGCTTCGCCAAATTTGCCTTGATCTCCCTCTTGTTAGGCTCCGGACAATCCTTCGCAGTGACCCATCTCGTTGCGGTTATAGCACTTGACCTCGGACATATCCAAGTTCCGTGTCTTCCGCTCTTTAGATCGGTCCGCCTTACCACGACCTTGTGGCTTGCCTTTTCCTTTGCCTTCTTGGTTTGTCCGCGCGCTGCGTTGCTTGAGCCTTCGCCAGCGTTGCGCCTTCCTTTGCTACTTGGGACTCCCAATCTGCGGCGTGAGTACATGAGTTGGTCATCACCTCCTCCTTTGCCTTTCCGACAACCACGAGCATTCTCTTCCCATGTCCATAGCGTCCGATCGCCTCCGTTATGGTCATGTCGTCGATGTCGTAAAGCTGCTCGGCGTGCCGATGATGTATGTGAATTTATCGGTCACGGTGAAAAACTTCTCCACAATCTCGGTCTCCTCGAGCTTTGCACCAAGCGCGGATCTCTCCCACCAATGTAGTCGACGCATGGCATAGTCGTCCACCGATTGATTTCCTCCATCGCAACTTGTGAAATTGGCGCTTGACACTTGTGCGAGCCTTGGTAGCGCGATCTTCTCCGATCCTCATCTCTTTGAGTCGTTCCGCCTCTCTTCTTTATCTCGAACTCCGCCAATGTCATCGACCGGAATCCGGCCTGATCGGGCTATGGCGGCCATGGCACCTTCGTCGCACTCCTTGTCGGCGTCATCGTCCGTGATGGCCTCCCACACTCGAAGGGTTGGAGAATGATCTTCATCTTCACCGCCCACGCCGTAGTTGGCGTCGGTGAGCATCGGCAGTCTTGGATGGGGATGTTGCGATCTTTGTCGTTGGAGCCGCCCGTTCCGCCACCACTTGTTCTTGACTTGCCGCCCTTCTTCACATTGTCGCCTTTCTTGTTAGCCTTGGAACCGCCGTTGCGGACTTGACCGACTCAGCGTCGCTGTCCGTCATTGTAGATCGTAGATCGTCGAGGCTCTGATACCAATTGTTGGTTTTTGATCGCTTGATCAATTCACCCAGGATCAATAACGTACGTGTATGTGGTAAGCTAGCACACACACAAGCAGCGGGATGGATAATCCTACCACGTCGTGCAACTCCTATACGTGGAGCTGGCTTGGCTAGATCGATCGATACACGGCAGATCGTAGGGACTTCGTAACTTGGCGAACGGAAAAACTGATCGAATGGATTTTGTTGATAGCTACAGGGGCATGTCGCTCCTGGGCTTTTTCTTTGTATTGCTCTTTTCGTTGTCTTACAAAGATGCAGGGTAGATACATATATATACTAGGCTATACCTAGCAATACTAGTCCTACACGGTAACTACCTCCAAGCCCGTATCGGACAAGGAGTACTATGTCATGTTTAATTCTAACAGACCTCCCCTTTGATGGCGCCGTCGAGGGCGTGCGGGGTGATCAGCAGCGATGGGCTCTGCTCCCATTTTGAGGCCGAGTGCTCAAGGTGCGCGCGGGTGAACGCGGGGCCGGAGATGGCCGCGCGCCAGGCCTTGCTCAGAGATTTGAACCGGAGAAGGGACTTGACCGGCAGACGGGCGAGAATCTCGAAAACCAGCTCCTCCGCTAAGTCTGTTGGCGACTTGCGCTTCCTCGTCCTTCCTCTTGCTTGAAGTCTGATCCATCACCCACGAAAAAATTCAAACAATTTTTTAGAGATTACTTACAAAAATCAGAGAAAGATGAATGTGCGCTGACTTGCATAAAGGGGCCGCGGGCGCCCTTGTTTCCTCATCCCTCTTCCGAAAGTCACCCGCCGCCTGCGCAGTCTGCTCTGTCCAGATGGCCGGCGGCGGACTCGTACGGCTTCCTAAAGGTGAGATTCTTGCCGTCTCTGGTTACTCGATCCTGTCTGATTGAGTTGTAGTTGTAGTCAGGTTTGTGTTGTCCTGTCCATATGGCCGTCTCTAGTACCAATCCGATCAGTATTAGGTTAAGCTTGTTCCCCTTGGTTTTTTTTTTTGATGACTTCTCCTTGGTTTTCTGGTTGTTCATATGGGATATGGCCGTCTCTAGTACCAATCCGATTTGGTTAAGTTTGTTCCTGTCCGTTTCGTCATATTCCCACCACGCATGCACTCCATCGACATCTTCGTTTGATTGCCACACGGCGCCCAGGCTTCACGCATGACGCGCGACGCAATGCATGGCACGGCGGCCCCGCTCGCACGGGCATGGTTTGGTGGAGCATCCGCGCTGATCCATCCATCCACACCGCGTGGCTGTGCATGGGCGCGCACGTTGATTGCTTCTGCATTGGCCATGTTGGCTGCTCGTACAAGTTGAACCAAGCGCTTGTCCGTGCGTCACCGGCCGGATGCACAATCCTGCTGATGCACGCCGTCCGTCCGTCCGTCCGGTCTGATCAACTGCGCACGCGTATCTGCACCGAATTCGTGAAGATCGTTTTCGAGTACATGCGTCCCTCCACCAATCGAGCAACGCTGCAGTTGCATCCTCCCTTCAGACCGCAGCATCGCCGCCCTATGGTCACTGCCCTGAGGTCTTCCCCGCTGTCGGCCCGATCTGCACGCTACTGCTAGGTCATCCCTTCGGGCCGTAGCCCCGCGGCATGCGGTCCACTTCGTCGTCCACGCGCGTTGACTTTTGTGTGGTATGTGCCGCGCCTCCTTTCTAGACACTGGAACACCATCGTCTGCGTCAGTCTTCTCACGCTGTCGGGTTCTTTCTCGCCTACTTCGAGCATTGCTGCCGCGCTCCCAACCTAGCCGCCGTCGGTGCTCTTCTTCCGCGGCTCCACAACGACTTTCTCGACAACGGCCACCCCGAATCGACATCGACCGCGACGTTATTCGCACGACTAGCTCGACCACGGCTACACCACCCTACGCCCTTGGTTACATCGACATCGGCACAATAGTTTTTTTCTACCTTTGTAATAGTGGTCTACTCTAATAGCTGAACATACAATATCACACAGTAGTCCTGGACAATCATATCACGTGATCATCCATAAAGCATGTGAGTATGTGGGCCCCCGCATTACACGGCTGCCCTAAACCAAGCTCCCAGATTATCCTCTTGGTATCACGCCAGGCATTTGAGCCAGCCATATTCCCTTTTGGTTCAACCCATCAATTTTTAATTAGAAGAGACGAGATCAAGCTGACAATTCTCACATGAGTTGCTTAAAATTTGTCCGTATCCTGAGCACGGCTAAGCATAATCAGTTTTATACACTCTGCAGAGGTTTGTGTACTTTGCCCGTGATTCCTGATCACACTCTCCTGCTACTGAACTAAACTTGTGTAACAATTGTATTTTCTCCTCCATATGGTATAAAGGTAATTAAGTCTTAAATTTGTTCAATATGTTCTGAAATTTTGATTAACCTTGGTGTTGTACTGCCAGCTTATTGTAGGCCTCTGAACCTGTGATCGTGGCTGATGGAATGTGGGAGTGCTGCCATGTATAAGCTTGTCCGTGATGGGTACAATAAACTCATTTAGCAAAAGGTGTGACTGAGTCTTAGTCGATAAGACATAATCAAGTCTCAGTCAAGTGACATAACATGTAAGAAAGATTACAAAACTAATTATTTTTTACACGAATCCCATTGTAAATTTTCACCTTGAAAATGATTCAGCTACTATTCAAGGCATGCAGCAGGACCATTCATCAAAAAGGAAAAGGTATGCAGCAGGGAACTATTTTTCATCTTGCATGGTGGTCTGATATTGGTTTTTGGCTCTTTGAACAACATGTAGTAGTATGTCAACATAACAGACGTTATTGCTTTCATGATCCACAAGTTAAAGTTGGACCTTTCAGGATATTCTCCACGCAATAATATTAGCACATGATACTTTGAGGTCGAGAGAGAAGAGTCGTTCGATATGGACTCTTCGGCGAGTGGTGGTCAGTTTGGTTGCACTTGAGCCTCGCCTAACTGCTTTGGGCCTAGGCGCTCTGGTGTCTGGTTCTGACACTGTCCCTTGATACTGCATTTATCTTGTCCCTGTCCCCAAGCTCTAGTGCCTTTTTTTTCCTTTTTTTTGGATTTTCCTTTGGTTTTCCCTGATTAACCGAGAATGTTGGGTTTCTCGGTCCAGTTTTTCTTATGAACTGGACCAACTCTCTTCTTAATGAAATGCAGGAAACCCTGCCCTTGCACGAGGTTTCTAAAAAGAATGATCCATTGAACCTATCTGTGGAGATCACAGTTTGCCAACACAGAGTAGCTATGTGCATTCCTCATGGTGTTTCAATTCCTGCTCTTGACTAAGGTACAAGAAATTCAGCCAAATAAGCTGGGTAGTGCATTTATCATATTTTAATTGTGAAAGAGGGGCATCCTGTTGATCTTTGCAAGGCCCTAAAACATCTCCTTTCTTGTCATAAGCTGGGTGGAGATCTATATGATGTAAGTTCATATGAAGTCGAATTTCTTTTTCTGGATATGAATTTGCAAAAAACTAGCAGCTTGTTATCTGTAGAGTCTCATTATTAATGTGCGTGCAAATGCTAATGATCTCTGACTCTTGCTGACTGCCTTTGAGAACACTGGCACCTATCACTGATGCACGAGAATTCGAGGGAAACTCGGAATCAGAGCATTGTGCTATAGATACCTTTCCTGTTGCAACTTTTGGAAACTTGTCATAATTAGGACCAGCAGATGATCGGCTTCTTCTCCTCCGAAGAGCGTCTCTCATTGAGAACTTCTGCAAACTTGGCATCCCTATGGCAATCAAAGTATACAAAATCTGACTCCGTTATGCTATCAGCAGCAGAAGGATTATAATCCCGGATATTCAAATATTCCAAGAGTTCCCCAAGTTGGCTGCTATCTGCCCCAATATGGTTCCCGGATGGTGGGTGCACAATTTTGCTCGAAATAGGTTCACAGATAGAGCAACGTCCTGCATATTGATAAAAGGATATTAGGACATGCATGAAGCAGGCCTAGCAATGACCTCAAATCTGTTATAATCGATTCGTTAAAGGAAATCAATCTAAATATTACATTCCAGTAAGTTCATAGAATGCATTTACCAAGATATGGATGGTCCGGACTGTAATAAGGCAGCGGACAGCAAAATGAAGTTTTCGCTTCCTTCCGACTAGATTTACTGTAAACCTTGATGAACTGTGCACTAGATTCAACTCGGCGACTGTATCTAGTGCACGGTCGAGTAACCAGATTCACAGATGTGTTAGGTTTCGATCTAATTTGTTTGGCCCAAAAGCTCGACTTCCACACTTCAGCGAAGAAGAGCACACGCGCTGAAGAAACATCGTCATAATGCACCAAGAAATTGACATGGTAGAACTTTGGATGCACACGGTCCTGTTTCTTCACACCACATATGACATCAAGCCTCGGAACAGGTTCCTACAGCAATCCATTCGAGTCAAGTGAGGAAGGGTAAGGTTATAGTTTGTATAATCCAAACAAACAATCAAGAGATAGCATGTGCTCCTAAAGCAGGCACTTTTTTGCGAATAAAGAACGATATTTAAAAATTAGACGAATAGAAATAAAACATGTTCCTACAAGAAGAAATTCAAAGCTTTTTCCATGAATAGATTTTATCCGAGCTTAATTCAGATGAAATTAAAAGTCCAAGCACACTTTTCTAAGGATAGACTGTCCAAGCTTAATTGAGATGGAAAATATATTCCAACAAGAAGCAACTCAAGAACTTTTTCTAATAAGAATATAAACCCTGTCCAAACTCAATTCAGATGACATATATTTCTGAAAGAATACCCCCTCCCCCGGTAACAGTAGAATTTGTCCAAGCTACTACAAGAAGCGATAGCTGAGCTATAATTACCCAAGGATGCTGATTCGAGTAGTCAAGCAGCAATTGTTCCAAGGCTTGACCAAGGAAGTTCTGCTTCTGCACATATTCTTCCTTCCTTGATGCCAGGGTCATCCAGGCCGATGGGCATAGCCTAGGATGATCATCAGATGATGCAGTGGATGAGCTTTGATCCTCCATTATTTTGTACACTTGCTCCAGAGCTGCATCAGAAATGACATGGCCTTTCCCCATTGCTTCGTGGGTCAGCAGGGTGTCTTTCGGGACATTATCGGCCATGGACACAAGAAATGATGCAAGCTCCAAATGCTTGGGGTGCTTCCCAGCTTGGCCTGCATAAACATAGGCATTATAGCACACCTCCTTCGTTGCCATCTCTAACATCTTAGATAGGTCACATTGCTTGTAGCAAAGGTATTCCACAGCCATGTGGTGGGAGAAACCAGTGGCCGTGCAGACCATGGCAACAAGGCTGTCGAGGGAGCAGACCACCATGCGAAGCACAGATTGGGCGTCAAGAATGTCCGGCTCGGTCACAGCATCTATCTCCAGCAGAGGGTATGCACTGTCATACCATATGGCATTGAGAACTATGTTGGACAAGGGGTCCATGGGGCCATAGCAATGCCCGGCAACCAGGATGCCACGGAGATGCCGGTGGAGCGCGTCGTGCGGCAGCAGCGACACCGCCCTGATGTAGAGAGCGTGGATGGTGTCGGCGAGGCACACCTTCAGATACCTGGTGTGCTCACAGTCACACTGGCATGCAGTAGGTGCAGTAAGAAGATCATTTCCCATGTGTGGAGGACTGTGCTTGCCAATGGTGGTGGCAGCAGCATCCAGACAGTCGAGCAACATCTGCTTCATCTTGTCCGGAGCCCGCAGGTCGCAGATGCTAGATACATGTCCATCCGGGCGGCGCGAGACGACTACCTCGGCGACGTGGTTTTCGCCCATGGGGCAGAAGAAGCGGGCAGGCCGGTCACCAGCTTCTAGCGCCTGCCCTCCTGCTTCTAGTCCAAACAAGCTCCCGATCTCCATGTCAGCCGGATGAGGGCTGCGCCGGAAGGCGACTTTGACGGCAGGGGAGGCCGCGTGGTGCTGCAGCCGAAGGAAGTTGAGGATACCGTCGACGTCGCCGACGCTGAGAGGCCGGCCCTTCTCCAGCACAGCAGCGAGAGGCGTGCGATCGTGATCCCTCAAGGGGACGAGAAGCTTCGCGAGCCGCACCAGGTCGTCCGGCACGGGGTGCCCTGCCACGGCCGCGGCGACCGGGCGAACTGGGTCCTGCCGCAGCGGAGGTCGGGGGCGCCGGCCGTGTGACGGTCCTCGGGGCCGAACTGCTGGTTCTCGCCGAGCTGGACGGCAACAGCGAGGTCGGCACCGGCCAGGCGGAGGTAGCGCATGGCCTGCCCCTCGGACAGATACCGGAAGTAGATCCGCATGAAGGCAAGGAGGCCATTGTAGGAACGAAAAGCTAGAAACACCGGGGGCATGGTCTGGGCGGGCGGCGCCTCCCCCTCCCCCTCCTTCCTCTTGCCGCCGACCTGCGCCGCAGAAGGTCGCTTCCCCTTGACGTTCCCGCTGCACCTGCGGTGGCACAGGAGGTTGAGGGCGTTGAGAATGATGTTGGACGCCGGATCGAGGAGGCCGATGCAGTGGCCGCCGCGCTCGACGCATGGCACAACCTCCGGCATGTCGGCGACGGGGAGCCTGCCCAGCGCCTCCTCGTAGAAGCGCATTATGTCCATCTGCATTGGCCGCCCCAACTCGGCGCGGATCGACGCCTGCCCCTCGCCGCCGGCGTCGTGGAAGCAGGACAGCCGCAGCCTCTTGGGGAGCTCCTCGTTGATTGTGAGAGACATGGGGCCGGAAGCCGTTGTCCTCGATGTCTGGTGCGTCGGCGGCGAATCCACCGTCGGATCGCCGCGCGGTTCGCCCATTCTTCGCCGGATGGAGGGTCCGACTGCGGCGGCGGCTGCTAGGGTGGTTGTCCGGCGGGGAGGGTGAGAATGCCGAACGGATCAGGGTGTGTGATCAACCGATCAGGTGACATAGCGCCTCCCTCCTGGACAAACTCCGAAATCGCATTGAAAACACTCAAAAATTGCATTTCAAAGTTCCGAAGAAATCGTAAAAAGAAAACAAAAACACGCTGACATATTGATGTGTACTGCACGTGTGTAAATTTTCAGTCGAAAATACATTAATTCACGAGCTACACAAAAAGAATGACAATCATTGTTTTTATCTAATGAACAGGGAACATACTGTTTACTAGTAGTATTTTCAAAATCGCCAATTTCTCATTTCTCTGTAGCTCACACGTCAATGTGTTTTCTCATAGAAATTTGCACACATACTTCATCTGTTCCCAAATAATTGTCTTTCTAGCCATCTCAAATGGACTACAACATACGGATGTATGTAGACATGTTTTAAAGTATAAATTCACTCATTTTGCTTCGTATGTAGTCACTTGTTAAAATCTCTAGAAAGACAATTATTTAGGAACGGAGGGAGTATAATACACATAAAAATAAACTGATTCATTTCTGCGACAAGTATTTCCGGGCGAAGGGAGTATAGTTGTCGTTGGGGAAAACTAGTGTACCGATCGTCACGTTGCGATTTTTCTTCACTTTCCCATTTTGCCCTCCCGCTCGCTCTCTCTCCGACCGCTCGCAGCTCTCACTCTCTCCCTGACCACTCGCTCTCTCTCCCCGACAGCTCTCGCTGTCTCCGACCCCGACCGCTCGCCCTCTCGTCGGCCAGTCGCCACCCTCTCCCTCTCGTCAGTGTCTTCCTCACCGCAGTCTTGCACCTCACCACCCATAACCCTAGCAACCCGCCTCCCTCTCGTCGTTGAAAGGTGACATTTTTTACCAGCTAGGGTGCTCGATTCATGGCGGCGGTGCTCGATCCGTGGCGGCGGTACTCGATCCGTGCTAGAGCGGCGGGAGGAGGAGGCCAAGGTGGAGATCGTGGTGCGGGAGGGAGCTCGGCGAGACGGCGGCTGGATCTGAAGCGCGGCTGCTCCACCTTCCTCGGGGTGACGGGATCTCCGGCTCGCTGCGAAGAAGAAGGCCCGACCGCTGGCGTCATCCGCCGCTTCCTCGGGGTTGGCGGCGGCGGATGCGGTTCCGGCGGGAGGCGACACGTTCAAGGTGCTGCAGGTGGCGGACATGCACTACGTGAGCAGGCGGAGCACCGCGTCGAGGGCGTGCTGCTGAGCAGGTCGCCGGCTGCTCCGACCTCAACACCACCGCCTTCCTCTACCGCGTCATCCGCGCCGAGGACCCCGACCTCGTCATCTTCACAGGTCCGGCCACCACCCACCCCCTTCCTCTTCCCTGCTCTGTTATTCTGTTAATACTTCGATTGACTAGTGATTCGTTGGTGCCGCCACTTCTTCCGATTTCGAGTTAAGAATTCAGAAGTGCCATGCAATGGTGGAGTAATCCCCAAAGAATTAAGAAATCAGAAGCACGAGCTGCACTGAAATTGGGTCTGGGTAGTTGCTCATCCGCTGGGGTTTCAGTTAATCGATTGGTCTGTTCATCCAGGACAAAGATGAAATGGTCTGATTGATCACGACTGCCTCCACATGGAGGTAAAACACAAACAGGAAAGATGCAATAGTAGCCGCCTTTGTGATTATCTTCAGGTTACTGTCCTGTTTTCATCGTCTTGTTTCACGGGCGATCTTGGTGATGTTTCCAAGGCTGCAAATCTTGGTGATGTTTCAGTTATCATCTGGATTTTTTGGTTTTGCCTGTATGCCCTGTTATTTTTGTTTGCTGGCTCTGTGGTTCAGTGTTTCTGCACCTTTTTCCCCATGTCTGTACAGTGATTTAATGAACACATATGGGCTTTTGGCTCTGCTCGAAGTGATTCTGAATTTTGTTTGGGTAAGCTAGCTAGCTGAAGGTGAAGAAGCGACATATTTTGAATTCTGTTCTCTGTACTCCACTTTCTCTTCTTGTCTCTTCTTCTCTTTCTCTTCTCTTCTCTTCTCTTTCATTTAAATGGAGTATACGGAATAAAAATGATTAAGCCTCACAAAATGGAGAACAAAATACACATACATTATTTAACTGTGATTTAGAGTTATGATTATCTGTATACTGCTGCTGCTGTAGTTTAAAAGGCTCAAGATCTTTAGTTAATTAGGAGTACTTTAGTGTAGGAGTATTCCAGATTTAGTGTAGGAGTAAAAATTAACTAAATCCTTGTTGTAGCACTACTCTTGCTTGTTAACTGAATTACTCTTGGCAGTTCACTACTCGAGGCGCTGGGCTGCGGCTTCGTCGAGGCGGACGACAACCACTCCCGTGCAAACAAAGGTACAGGCTGGTCCTGGTGGGCGACGAGGACGCCCTGGCCTCTGTAGTTACACGAGACAACAGTTCTTTGTGCAAATGTTGACTGAATTTGCCTCTGACTCGTCTCTGCACTTGACTGAATTCGCCTCTTTGTGCAATGTTGCTGCTGCAGGTGAGCATTCAGGAAAAGAACATACAGGTGCTCTTTCTTTAATAAACTCTCAATTGCACTGTCTAGCAGAATCTTAGTAAGCAAACATCAACTTTTTTTCAATGGAGTTGATACTCATAGCCGAATGTACAATAATGACAGTTACTCCACACAAACAGTTTGGATACAAGCATACAGGAAAAGGATGAGCATACAGGAAAAGGATGAGCATCCTTTTCTGCTGGAATATCAACTTTTTTGGATGCTCAACCATCAATAAACATATAGGCTGAACTTCAGGAAAAGGATGCACCGAATCTTAGTAAGCGGATACTCATAGCCGAATTCTTTTGGATGCACATATAGTTTGTCTTGCAACTTAAATAATGACAGTAAATAAACTCTCAATTGCACTGTCCAGTAATTGAAAATAAATTACACCTTTTCAGTTAATTTAAATTAACTGAAACCTTTTGTACTCCCATGATCAGTGTTACTGTACAGTAATTCACACCGAATTTATAAGTGCAAGTAGTGCTTGTTTTCAGGAGTAGGATGCTGATCAATAGTGCTTGTTTGGAGTAATTGTTTGCTCTGTAGTGCATTTTTGCTGCAACCTAATCTGTAGCAGATGGAGTAAATTTTTTGCAAGAGTACAATTACAAGCATGAGTACACTGAATTTCTTGTAGCAGATGGAACACATAAAAATGGAGTAGCTCACCTACCGTTGATCTGCTAATTTGTCAATTTTCTGCTCCTTGCTCCTTGCTGATCCTTGCTCCTACTGTTGATCTGCTAGTTTTGACAGGTGAACAGATGGACAGTGGCTGCTCCTTGCTGATCAATTCAAAATTGCTCTGGCGATCAATTCAAGCTTGCTGTGACTGGCGAGAAGACGTCCTGGTCAATCACCACATCTGATCAATTTTTGTCTGTGGCGAGAAGAAGTGGTACAACTCCGGCGATCAATTTCTTTGGCGATTAACAATTTTGATCAATTCAAACAGCAGCACAGGCGGCGCACGGGCGGGGAGGAGCACATGCTGCTGCTGTTGGTCAGTGCGGGAAGGAGCACGGGCAGAGGTCAATTGGCCGGATCCGGAGCTCTAGTGCCTGAATCGAGGAGCTGGAAGGCTGAGGCAGGAGGAGGAGGAGCACAGGATGCGATGCTGCTGCTGTTGGTCAGTGCGGGCAGGAGCACAGACGGAGGTCAATTGGCCGGATCCGGAGCTCCAGTGCCTGAATCGAGGAGCTGGAAGGCTCAGGCAGGAGGAGGAGGAGCACGGGCGGCGCTGCTGCTGGTAGGTGCGGGAAGGAGCACGGGCGGCGCGAAGGCCAGGAGTCACGGGCGGCTGGAGGCTGTGGCGGACGGCGAGGGAGTTGCGTACGAGTTTGGGCTCTCGATTGGAGCGGAGGAAGGCGGCCGGCGCGGACGGACGCCGGAGCTGCAACAGTGGGGTGGAGCCTGGCGGAGGGGAGGAGTGATGGAGGAAGACGAAGATCCCGGGCGACAAGAATTTCAAATTGAGGGTAGTTTGGTACTTTTTCCTGTTTTCACCTGGTCGGAGAAGTTCCCCAACGACAACTATTTCGGAACAGAGGGAGTAGTTGCTTTTATGTCGCCCAAGTTGTACACTATTTTCAAAAACACCAATTTATCATATTTTAGCTCACGTGCCAATGTGTTTTCTCGTACGAATTTGCACGCGTACAATATACATATGTACTTGACAATGTGTATTTTTTTTAAGTAAAACATTTAATTTGATTTTTTCAAGAAAAATGGGCTTTATGGAGCTCGAGCACCAAACTCATTTCTCCTCGCCTCATGGAGCGTGGTTGTGCGGCTAATCAGGGCACACATACAGATTAAAATGAGTGAGAAAAAACACTAGACGCATCTATATCTAATATACCTTCGATTCAGAACAACCTGGGGAACATAAAAGCAGAACAACCTTGATGATGCTTCTTAACTAGCACTTTGCGTATGTTGTGTGATACAAATTAAGTTGCCCGTCGGCAGGAACCTCCATGTCAAATACGATCTGGAGGCCTTCACCGACTAGCAGACTAGGTAAATCTCCTACGTAAGTTAGGATCCCAAATTTCCATTTTTAAAAGTCTTTCAATTATTTCAAAAATATAGAAATGGTCCCTCAACTTTAAAACCAGCAAACCTTAGTCCCTCAATTTCTCAAATCAGATAATTTTAGTCCCTCCTGCTGCTTTGTGGGTCTACGTCCACATGGCAATCCCAGGTGGATCTTCTTGTTCCTTATCATTCGAACTTGGCTAGGCATTTCATCAAACAATTGATGCGCGTGGGCATGGAGGCCTCCGGTGAGGTGGCTCTAGTCCTTCGAGACCTCCGCTCCGGCGCTTCCCGCAGCGCGCCGCCCACGGGGTTGACGTGGAGGCTCCCGCTTCATGTGTCCGACCGCACGCACATCTTCGCCCTGGCCTTGCTGTTGTACGAGCTCGCATGTATGCCGAGGCCAAGCTGTCGCGTGCGTCTGCGCCCGCTGGCTGCACCGCACAACTCCGTCCCAACACTGCTGACCTCGCCATGCCTCGGCATCCTGCATCTTTTCTGCATCAAGAACCCGGCCTACAGCCATCCCGTCGGCCCGCACCGTCGTGCACGTTCGCTACCGCCACCTGCGAGTTCATGAGTCCCGTCATCACAACGCCCAGCAATCACGGGCGACCACCTCGTCGCCCTCGCACACCGAGCGCATCACGCAAATCACGCGCACAGACAAGAGCAGCAACGTCAACCCAGCATGGAGCACGCACACTCAGCGCGAACGGTAGCACACACACAAGCACAAATCCTAGAGCTACTCAATGCGCAGCAGCCCATCAACTCCTGGTGGAGTGCGTCGCGTGCAAGTTCCTCCGACGGCCGTGCGCGCGTTCAGCCACAAGGAGCGTTGAGCGCAAGAGCTCAAGCAAGAAATAGAGCCGTCGAGGGAGTGCATGCTGCCGCGTGCCGCCTCCGGAGCCAGGCTTGGTCATAGGCGAGCTTCAGAGCACCGGCATCCACGGTGCCGACACACGAACCGTGTGTTGTTTGAGGTTGAAGATGCTCATTACAGTGAGGTCCATAGGTAAGTCGGAGGGATAAACAACAGGAATTAAAGTTTAAAAAATGGGTAGAGATGGTGGGGCCCACACTTTGCCAATCCGAGTCAAAAACCGCTCAAAGATCGGCAGAAAACCACCTAAAGTTGCACAAGGACTAAACTTATCTTGTGTAAAAAGTTAAGGGACTAAGTTTTGCTGGTTTTGAAGTCGAGGGACCATTTGTATACTTTTAAAATAATCAAGGGACGAAAAATATACTTTTCCCTTAAAAAAAAAAGACACTGTAAGATTGTAAGTTGCCTGCAAGAGGGAATCATGAAGAAGAACAGTGATGGAGAATGCTGCTAACAGAAGATCCCAAGGAGACAGCCAGATGAGTGGACTTATACAAGGATGCACACCTCACACTTGGACTGGTCAACCAACTTGTATTATACTCCTACTAGTAACGGGGAGATCGGAGATATGGCACCAAGCCGTATCCGACTGACCAAGTTTCGACAGCAAACGAGAAGGAAATATAGTCAATGGAGTGCCCGGTGCAATTTGACTGCTACTCCATATTTTTCCTGCATTTAGCGAGCTGGCCAGCCTGCCATGGTCATACAGAGAGACCAGAAAAACAGAACAAGCAGCCTTCCACTCAGTAACGCTGAGCATCCTCTGCAGTTCCTGGCAATGGCGGCCACCGGGCACTCTTGCTTGCTCATGCTGCTTCTCCTCGCGAGTTTCGTCGCTGATGGCCAGCCAGTCTCCATGCCCAACACCGAGGCTGCCGCGGACCACCTTGCGCTGGTGTCATTCAAGTCGCTGATAACCAGCGACCCGTCGTCAGCGCTGGCCTCATGGTCATGGGGCGGCAACCGATCGCTCCCGCTGTGCTGGTGGCGCGGCGTGACGTGCGGCGCTCGGGGCAGCCGTCGTGGGCGTGTCGTAGCCCTGGACCTCAGCAACCTTGGCCTTTCAGGCGCCATTGCCCCTTCGGTAGGCAATCTCACCTACCTGAGAAAGCTCCATCTTCCCATGAACCGGCTCGCTGGCACCATACCGTCGGAGCTTGGCCGCCTCGTCAACCTCCGGCATGTCAACCTGAGCTACAACTCCCTTGAAGGCGGCATCCCGGCGTCACTCTCACAGTGCCATCAGCTCGAGAACATCAGCCTGGCATACAACAACCTCACCGGGGGAATCCCTCCAGACATGGGTGATCTGCCCGGCATGCGCCGGCTCCAGGTGCAGTACAACATGCTCGACGGCCCGATACTCCGCTCGTTAGGCTCGTTACGCGGCCTCGAGCTTCTTCATGTCTCCAACAACAGACTTACAGGAATGATCCCTTCAGAAATTGGCAACCTCACCAACCTAGTAAGCCTTAACCTCAACTACAATCACTTGACAGGTTCAGTCCCTTCTTCTCTTCGTAGCCTTCAGAAAATCCAGAATTTGCAAGTGAGAGGGAATCAACTCACGGGGCTAATTCCATCATTCCTGGGAAACCTCTCGGCGTTAGCCGTTCTTAATCTTGGAACCAACGGATTTGAAGGGGAGATTGTGCCATTGCAAGCACTGTCATCTCTGTCTGTCCTTGTTTTGCAAGAAAATAAGCTTCATGGTGGCCTCCCTTCCTGGCTAGGAAACCTCTCCTCGCTGGTATACCTAAGCTTGGGAGGAAATAGCTTCACTGGGTATATTCCTGAATCATTAGGAAACCTTCAGATGTTATCTGGTCTTGTTCTCGCGGAGAACATGTCAGGTTCAACCCGTCGCTCGCCGTCTTCAGTTTCGTCAGTCTTAACAGCCTTAGGCTGTTCGTTTTTTTGTTTTCTTCAGTTAGACAGTTAGTCAGTTAAGAGTCTGTTTTATTTCCCTAAAGTCTAGGCCAGAGCCACCATGGCGTGCGCATCGTGGTGACTAGGTAGGTGCTGCACGACCGAGACTCATGGATCGTGGACGTGGGATGGCGCGTCGGAATCGGTCGTGGGAGCTGGTGTGTTCAGCGTTTGGTTTTCGTAATGAATAAAAGGGCAAGAAGGCCACAGAGAAAAGCTGCAAGTTCTCGCAGCACAAAACCACTCTCTCAATCTCAACAAGTGGCATCAGAGCCCGTCTCTCGATCCTGTGACCATGTCCGCCGATGAGCGCAGCGGCGCCCGCTCGCCGGCCAGGTCCCTGACTCCTCCGTTGCTTCGACGGGGAAGGAGTAGGACCAGGCGCAGCGGCCGCGCCGTGGTTGTCCAGGAGCGCGTCGTGCGGGAGCACGGCGGCGGCTCGTTCGTCTACCCTGAACTCACCTCGACCAACTACATCGAGTGGGCACTCGTCATGAAGGTCAACGTGAAGGCTCAGGGCCTTTGGGATGCAATCGAGTTGGGGTGCGACATCGAGCGCGAGGATAGTGCGGCCATGGCGGCGATCCTGCGAGCGGTACCTGCGGACATGCACGGAATCCTTGCCGTCAAGTCTTCTGCAAAGGAGGCGTGGGAGGCGGTGAAGGTGCTGAGGATGGGCGTCGAGAGGGCGCGGCAGGCGACGGCACAACGCCTCCGCAGCGAATTCGAGTCCATCTCCTTCAAGGACGGGGAGTCCGTCGATGCCTTCCGGATGCGGATCACGTCCCTCGTCAACAACATGCGCACCGTCGGAGACAACATCGAAGATGCAAAGGTAGTCACCAAGTTCCTTCGTGTTGTTCCTCGGCGCTACTCACAGGTGGCAATTGCCATCGAGACGCTGCTCGACGTGAGCACCCTCACGATCGAGGAGCTGACGGGGCGACTGCGCTCTGTGGAGGAGCGCTACGGCCTCGACGACGGCGGCGGTTCCAGCTCCGGCACCCTCCTGATGATGGAGGCGGAGTGGGATGCGCGTCGGAAGAACCGGGAACGCGGCAACGGTGACAACCGCGGCAACACCGACAACGGTGGTGGCGGCAACGGCGCCCCCGGATCCAACTCCAGGGGGCGTGGCGGGCGAGGACGCGGCCGTGGCGGCGGCTCATGCGGCGGACCTCGACCCACGGACCAGTGCAGATACTGAAAGAAGATGGGCCACTGGGCGCGAGACTGCAACACCAGGAAGCGCGAACAGGCGCATCTGGTGCAACTTGCCGGCGACGATGACGCCGACCCTGCACTGCTACTGACCTCGGTATGCGCCCTGACAGAAGCCATGGAGGAACCAGCACCACCTACTCCGCCTCCGGAGATCGTCATGCTCAACGAAGAACGCGCCGGCGTACTGCCCGGGCGTGACGGCGAGCGTCACGGCTCGGCGTGGTTCCTCGACACCGGCGCAAGCAACCACATGACCGGGGATCGTTCACTCTTCGACGAGCTGGACACCAGCGTCGGAGGGAGCATGCGATTCGGCGATGGGTCGGTGGTGGACATCTGTGGCCGTGGCACGGTGCTGTTCACGTGTCAAGATGGGCGCCGGCGCACGCTCACCAGGGTGTATTTCATACCACGCCTACGCTCAAACATAGTGAGCCTCGGGCAGCTGGATGAGACCGGCTGCCGGGTCACCATTGAGCGCGGGGAGCTGCGCGTGCTGGAAAACTCATCGCCAGCTCCTCGCCAAGGTCCAGCGCAACGGCAATCGCCTCTACGTGTTGCGCATCAAGCCAGGGCAGCCACAGTGCATGGCTATACGCTACGACGACGTCTCCTGGCGCTGGCATGCGCGCATGGGACATCTGAACTTCCAGGCGCTGCAGAAGCTGGCGCGAGAGGAGA
The DNA here is from genome assembly GCA_021605205.1 of Aegilops longissima. Lineage (NCBI taxonomy): Eukaryota > Viridiplantae > Streptophyta > Magnoliopsida > Poales > Poaceae > Aegilops > Aegilops longissima. The sequence continues at coordinate 249,036,888 of CM038681.1, forward strand.
TGGTGCGCGGGCTCCCCAAGATCGACCACGTCGACGAACTGTGCGATGCCTGCCTCGCCGGCAAGCAGAGGAGGGCACCCTTTCCCAGCAAGCAAAGTGGCGCGCCGACAACCTGCTCGACCTCGTGCACGGTGACCTGTGCGGGGCGATCTCTCCACCCACGCCGGGGGGGAAGAGGTATTTCTTGCTCCTGGTAGATGATCGGAGCAAACACATGTGGCTAGTCCTGCTTGCCTCCAAGGATCAGGCCCAAGCGGCGATCAGGCGGTACAAGGCGGCAGTCGAAGTGGAGGCGGGGCGGCCCCTGCGTGCGCTCCGCACAGATCGTGGTGGCGAGTTCACATCAGCAATGTTCATGGAATACTGCGCGGAAGAGGGTGTCAAGCGGCAGCTCACAACGCCTTACACACCCCAGCAGAATGGGGTGGTGGAGAGGCGGAACCAGACGGTGGTCTCCATGGCGCGCAGCATGCTCAAGGCGAAGGGAATGCCGGCCAAGTTCTAGGGGGAGGTAGTCACCACTGCAGTCTACCTCCTGAACCGATCCCCTACACGCAGCGTCGAAGGGAAGACACCATATGAGGTATGGCACGGCGAAAAACCTAGTGTTCAACATGTTCACGTATTTGGATGCGTTGCGCATGTGAAGAACGCCAGGCCCATGCTCAAGAAGCTCGATGATCGGAGTACGCCCATGGTCTTCATCGGCTATGAGGAAGGGACCAAGGGCTACCGTGTCTTCAACCCGGGGACTGGGCGTGTCCATGTCTCTCGCGATGTGGTCTTCGATGAAGGCGCCTGCTGGAAATGGGACGAATCCTCACCAACATCAGAACCGTTCTCGGTGAGCTACACCGTCTCCATCACCAGGCCAGAGCGCCCAGAACCCAGCGGAGCAGCAATGTCGCCGGCGGCTCGTGCGCCTACGAGGGAGCCCGTCATGCCGAGCCCGGCAAGCGGGGACCCGACCGCGAACGAGGACGTGGCGCCGCCAAGCGGGGCGCACTCTGAAGATGATCCTGCAGGAGGCGTCCTGGACACAGAGCGAGGTGGGCATCCCATGCTCACCCGAAGCAAGGACGGCACATTCCAGCCGAGCACCAAGTACGACGAGGACTACGTGCACCTCGTCGACGTCGTGGACGACGACGAGACTGCAGACCCGATCTGCCTCGTCGCAGGGGAGGAGCCAGCCTCGTACCCAGAAGCTGCAGCACAACAGTGCTGGCTGTGGGCGATGCGAGAGGAGCTCGCCGCGATCGACGCCAACGACACATGGAAGCTGGTGGAACCTCCACCTGGGCAGCGGCCGATCGGCTTGAAATGGGTCTTCAAGCTGAAGAAGGACCCGTCCGGCGCCATCATCAAGTACAAAGCGCGCCTGGTAGCGAAGGGCTACGTGCAGCGCGCCGGCATAGACTTCGAGGAAGTCTTTGCGCCGGTGGCTCGCTTCGACTCCGTACGTCTCCTCACCGCGCTCGCCGCCCACCATGGGTGGGAGGTCCATCACATGGACGTCAAATCAGCCTTCCCCAACGGTGACTTGGCGGAGGAGGTCTTCGTCGCCCAGCCGCCAGGATTCGAGCTTGCTGGACAGGAGCACAAGGTCTTCAAGCTCGCCAAGGCGCTGTACGGTCTACGACAGGCGCCGCGTGCCTGGAATGCGAAGCTGGACAGCAGTCTGCTGTCGCTTGGATTCCAGCGAAGCGACTCCGAGCATGGCGTCTACCTGCGCGGGAACGGCGACTCCCTCTTGGCTGTTGGCGTGTACGTCGACGATCTCATCATCGCCGGCGCGCAGCCACGGGAACTGGGCAACTTCAAGGAGGAGATGAAGAAACTCTTCCAGATGAGCGACCTCGGGCGACTCACGTACTATCTTGGCATAGAAGTACGACAGACAGAGCGCGGCATCACGCTGTGCCAGGCGGGTTACGCACAGAAACTGCTCGAGAAGGCATCCATGGCAGATTGCAAAACCAGCGCGGTGCCCATGGAAGCAAAGTTGAAGCTCAGCAAGGACAGCACGGCGCCGGCCACCGACGCCTCATACTACCGCAGCCTGATTGGCAGCCTGCCGTACCTGGTGCAGACCAGGCCCGACATCGCGTACGCGGTCTCCTACCTCAGCCGTTTCATGGAGAAGCCCACCGTCGAGCATCTGACGGCGGCAAAGCACTTGCTTAGGTACATTGCAGGTACTTTAACCTTCGGGTGTGTGTACCTTAGGGGGAGCAGGGATCCCCTCCTCATCGGCTACAGCGACTCCGACCTTGGCGGCGACGTCGACAACCGCAAGAGCACCACCGGCTCGCTCTTCTTCCTCGACAAGAGCCCGATCAGCTGGCAATCCACCAAGCAAAAGGTGGTCGCGCTATCATCATGCGAGGCGGAGTACGTCGCAGGCGCATCTACCACTTGCCAGGGGCTGTGGCTCTCTCGGTTGCTGGCTGAAGCAACGGGCACCGAGACCAAGCCGCCTGCAATTCTCATCGACAACAAATCTGCAATCCAGCTCAGCAAGAATCCGGTGTTCCACGACAGAAGCAAACACATAGAGATCCGATATCACTTTCTCAGAGACAAGGTTGAAGCAGGGAAGGTGAAGGTCGAGCATGTCAACTCCGGTGAGCAACTGGCTGATATTCTCACAAAATCACTTGGGCGTGTGCGCTTCCAGGAGCTGCGCGCCAAGATCGGCATCCTCAACACTGACGGCGTGTGACAAGTTAAAGGGGGAGAATGTCAGGTTCAACCCGTCGCTCGCCGTCTTCAGTTTCGTCAATCTTAACAGCCTTAGGCTGTTTGTTTCTTTGTTTTCTTCAGTTAGACAGTTAGTCAGTTAAGAGTCTGTTTTATTTCCCTAAAGTCTAGGCCAGAGCCACCATGGCGTGCGAATCATGGCGACTAGGTAGGTGCTGCACGACCGAGACTCATGGATCGTGGACGTGGGATGGCGCATCAGAATCGGTCGTGGGAGCTGGCATATTCAGCGTTTTGTTTTCGTAATGAATAAAAGGGCAAGAAGGCCACAGAGAAAAGCTGCAAGTTCTCGCAGCACAAAACCACTCTCTCAATCTCAACAGAACAGTCTTACCGGCACCATTCCTTCCTCCCTCGGAAACCTTCGCGCTCTTTCCGACTTATATCTCGACAAAAATCAGCTCACCGGACAAGTTCCTTCTTCCATTTTCAACATATCCTCTCTAAAAATATTTAATCTACAATTCAACCAGCTAACTGGATCGTTGCCGACTGGGAAAAAGGTCAGCTTTCCAGTACTCGACATATTTAATATAGGGGAAAATAGGTTTCAGGGTGTTATTCCACCTTGGCTGTGCAACTGTTCCATGCTTACCAAAATTGCAGTAGAAGTGAATATGATCTCTGGAACGGTCCCGCCTTGTCTTGGAGATAACCTGAAAAGCTTGACGATCCTGACCCTTGGACAAAACCAACTACTGGCAAATGGCTGGAACTTCTTGTCCAGTTTAACCAATGGGCCTTGCTTCGGTAGACCCCCCCCCCCCCCCACCCACAACAAAACGTAGAAGGGTAGAATGGGCATACGGAAGAAACGTATACCCATCTCGTATTGTAGAATTCTGCCGGGCATACGTATACCGCGTGAATGAAAAAAAAACTACCCACGATCTAAGCCCGACCCCATCTTCTCGCCCGCCCATCTGGTCGCCCGCCCGCCGATCACGCGGTAGTTCCAAAGTTGGCGATCGCCGCCGCCGCGGGTCACCGCCGTCCGAACCCCGTCCGAGGCCACCCTCGCCGTCCCAACGTCGCCCGTCGCCGCCCTTGGCGTCTGAACGTCGTCCGTCGCCGCATCTCACCGTCCCAACATCACCCGTCGCCGCATCTCACCGTCGTCCGACGACGCGGACGTGAAGGGCCCGACGTCTGACGCCGCCCTCGCCGCCCGAACCCCGTCCGACACCGCCCTCGCCGTCGCAACGTCGTCCGTCGCCGCATCTCACCGTCGTCGTCCTACGCTGGGGACGTGAAGGGCCCGACGTCTGACGCCGCCCTCGCCGCCGGACCCGTCCGTCACCGCCGCCGCCGCAACGTCGTCGTCGCCGCATCTCACCGTCGTCGTCCTACGCCGGGGACGTGAAGGGCCCGACGTCTGACGCCCCCTCCGCAGCACTGTCGTCGAACGCCGGCGACGTCTACACCGCAGGCCAAGGTTTGTCATCTAAACCTAGCTTGCGGGCATTAACTAGATTTTATCTTGCAAAATAACCATTATCTCCCCATCTAGTTATCCATATAAGTTGGAGAAGGGATTAAAATCACAATAGTTAAGGGAAGGGAATTTGGGTTCATATTAGCTGGGATAGATTCAGGTTTAGCGCGAGGAATACATGCATGCAAACTCATTTTTTTTATTCTTCTTTTTTTGCAAATAAGTTGCGTTGGGCACTAAATTCGTTAACAGTACATGAACGAGTGATTACACAGTTGATGCAGGCTGGGCATTCGTTTGTGGTGCCCGTAACTGCGCATGCGTGGTGTTGTGTGTTTTATACTGGATAATAGATGTACTAATGAGTTAGGATGAAAGTAGTAATAGCAGTAGTAAAAAAATTGTTTTTCTGGAGGGTAGGCTTGAGCCTGTTTAAGCCTGTCTAGTAGACTCGCCGCTAGATAGAAGTGAGGGCTAGTTCATGCATGTACGGATTTAGGGTTTAGGGTTCATCAAAACCTCCCGCCGCAGCGCCTCCTCTACCGACTAGGGCATGATTTACAGAACTAGCGTTGCTTTGGGCATGATGCATTGTACTAAACATAACACATGATGTTTTGCAGTTCTGTGAGATAGGCGTGTTGACATGGACGAAGAATCCGTATTCGGGAGGGACGAGAATGGTACTGATAAGGTGACTAAGACCGATAACGATAATTTGAACGAAGATGATGACAGCAGCGACAATGATTCCGTCTCGTCATATGATATCTTACCTCCGGAGGATTTTGATAATAATGAACATGGCACAAATAGCGAAAACGTAAGTGGCGTATATTTTGTTTTTATTTTTGAATTTGCAAAGTATGGCATGGCTAACTGTATATCTTTGTGTACAAATTTACAGTAAGATGTGGATGTTGACAATGTGCAACATAGTTGGCAGAAATCATTTGCAGATAACTTGAGCCAGGTTAGTTGATAGATGTTGTACATCGATCAATAGTATGATTTAAATGATAATAATTGACATATATATTTTCAAATGTCCGACCACTTTGGTGCAATTGCATGCATGCGAATCACGTACCCCAGTGCAACGAGCTTTTCTTTACGGTCTACCGGAGGGGGGTTCCCGACTACTTTTTTTTGACTCCGCCAAATGGCACGAAACTTTTTCCGCACGTTGGCATCACCCTCGACAGCACCCACGCCAGTTTGCATATTTTTCCGAAGCTCGATGCATTTTCTAGGATTTTCCCCGTGAAAATGCCGTAAAACACTGGCCGGACGTGACACAACATTCGTTTTGTGTCCGTTTTCGTTCCAACCTTGCGTGGGGCCCTACGTAGGCCGTGCCCGCATGTCCGACCACTTTGGTGAAATTTCATGCATGCGATCTCGTACCCCTAGTGCAACGAGCTTTTCTTTACGGTCTACCGGAGGGGGGTTCCCGACTATCATTTTTTTTTGACTCCGCCAAATGGCACGAAACTTTTTCCGCACGTTGGCATCACCCTCGACAGCACCCACGCCAGTTTGCATATTTTTCCGAAGCTCGATGCATTTCCTAGGATTTTCCCCGTGAAAATGCCGTAAAACACTGGCCGGACGTGACGCAACATTCGTTTTGTGTCCGTTTTCGTTCCAACCTTGCGTGGGGCCCTACGTAGGCCGTGCCCGCATGTCAGACCACTTTGGTGCAATTGCATGCATGCGATCACGTACCCCCAGTGCAACGAGCTTTTCTTTACGGTCTACCGGAGGGGGGTTCCCGACTACTTTTTTTTTGACTCTGCCAAATGGCACGGAACTTTTTCCGCACGTTGGCATCACCCTCGACAGCACCCACGCCAGTTTGCATATTTTTCCGAAGCTCGATGCATTTCCTAGGATTTTCCCCGTGAAAATGCCGTAAAACACTGGCCGGACGTGACGCAACATTCGTTTTGTGTCCGTTTTCGTTCCAACCTTGCGTGGGGCCCTACGTAGGCCGTGCCCGCATGTCCGACCACTTTGGTGCAATTGCATGCATGCGATCACGTACCCCCAGTGCAACGAGCTTTTCTTTACGGTCTACCGGAGGGGGGTTCCCGACTACTTTTTTTTACTCCGCCAAATGGCACGAAACTTTTTCCGCACGTTGGCATCACCCTCGATAGCACCCATGCCAGTTTGCATATTTTTCCGACGCTCGATGCATTTCCTAGGATTTTCCCCGTGAAAATGCCGTAAAACACTGGCCGGACGTGACGCGACATTCGTTTTGTGTCCGTTTTCGTTCCAACCTTGCGTGGGGGCCTAAGTAGGTCGTGCCCGCATGTCCGCCCACTTTGGTGCAATTGCATGCATGCGATCATGTACCCCGAGTGCAACGAGCTTCTTTACGGTCTACCGGAGGGGGGTTCCCGACTACACCGAACGACCCCCAACTTTTTCCACGTACTCCAGGCACCATCGGGAGCATGCACAACAATTTTCATTATTTTCTGACGTCTGATGCATTTTCAACGGTTTTTTCGGTGAAAATACCCTAAAACACTGCCCGAACGTGACGCGACATGCGTTAGGTGTCCGATTTCGTTCATATCTTGCGTGAGGGCCTACATTGGGCATGCACACACCCTCGCAAAAAATTGTTTTATTTCATGCATGCGATCACGCATCCCTAGTGCAACCAGCACCGTCCATATCTTGCATGTGTCGGTATTTCATGTGTTTGTTCCACATTAATTATTCCAAACTTTTTTCACAGAGAATAAAAGTGGTTGCCCGAGTCTTGTCTGAATAACCTATGATGTTTTTTATTCGTAAGTGCGTGCCACAAAACTTGATAAGTGATTTCTTTACGTTTTCTCAAAATATTTATGTAATAAATTTGTATTTTGTACTGTCCTATGTGAAATACTCTGTAGTTTCAAAATTCCGTTTATTTTGTTGGTTGTCGTTTCATGATGATGATGCCATTGTATGTGTTATACTACCTGGGCTGACCGACGTGTTGAAAAAACGCACCCGGTCGTGTTATTGTCTCATGCCATGTTTTTGCCGTGTTATTATTTTCTCATGCATGTTTTTCACATACACGTCGCCACAAACCCGCGCATGCACAGGAGATCGCACCTACCTCATGCCAGCCAACCAGCGCCTCCCTCGGATCCCAGCTGCCCAACCAGCGCCTCCCTCGGAACCAACGCACCGACCGGATCAGCCTCGCTCCCCGCGCGCAGCGACTCTGAGCCGCCCGACCGCATCCTCCTCGATCTCCCCGCCCCCATGCACGCCTCCAACACGTCTCCCGCAACGTGTACTACCTATTCAGCGCCCACACACAAAAAAAAATTCCCCGACCGCAAGTGGCGCCCGCGCGTGCGAGGGAAGGGGGGCGTCGGCTGTGGGCCGTGGGAGAGGGCGAGTGGCACCCTGCCTCTATGGGACGAATTGGGCGGCCGGTGACAACGCAGAAAACGGCCTCATGAGCCCTGCGGCAGCCGCGTGCACTGAGGGACGTGTTGCAGCGCGATTTTAGTCCCACCTCGGAAGCGGAGGGGCGCGAGGAGCGACTTAAATAGCTGCCTCCGCCCCCACTTTCGAACTCATCTGCTATTACTCACCACTGCCCCGTTGCACCCCGATGCTGGGCCCTTTAGTGGGCTCAATCAGCCGCCCGAGTCGCCTTCGGGCTTGATATGGGTATGTTCTGTAAGCTACTATGGCTCAACATCGGTGGTTGGGCATTTTTTTAAGTAACTTAAATTTTTTGCCGGTATTTCATGTGTTTACTTCATCTTTTTACTTTCATGTGTTTACTTCATATAATTACAAAATCAAAATATCCCATTAATAACAAAAACATTTTCATGTGTTTACTTCATCTTTTCCTGCTGAGGTTGCGTGCAGTGCAGTGTTCGTGTTAGGTGCACCCTGTATGCACCCTCGCGGTATTTCATGTGTTTACTTCATCTTTTTACTTTCATGTGTTTACTTCATATTTTTACAAAATCAAAATATCCCATTAATAACAAAAATATTTTCATGTGTTTACTTCATCTTTTCCTGCTGAGGTTGCGTGCAGTGCAGTGTTCGTATTAGGTGCACCCTGTGGCGTACCCTCGCGTTTGCGTGCATGGCGCATGCACGGGCGCTTGGTGCTGTTAGGTGCACCCCATGGTGTATGCGTGCGTTTGCTTATTGAAGCAACATAATTTCGGTTCATATTTAGGATATTTTACATCCGAACGAAATTTTACATGAAAAAAGATTAACACTAAAACAAATCTAACTACTCCTCCTCGCTACTCAAAAGATCAACCACTACGGTCTGGCCGCCGTCTTCACCGCCGTCTTCGCCGCCGTCTGAGTCATCGGAACTGCCCAAGTATCCGAAAAATTCCTCCGCGGTAGCCGACTCCTGCGCTAGTGTATCGGTCGAGTCCCTAATCGCCTGCCAGTATCCCGCTCGTCTGTCGGGTCCCTCGGGTCAACAATATCCGCCGGCGGCATCCAACCGGTCTCCGACGTGGAGTTCCGGATCGTGCGGATCAAACCCGGCGACTCCAACGGGTCGCCCTCCTCTTGCATCGCCGCCAATTCCGGCGGGATCTGAAACTCAGGGGCGCCTGATGGAGCAGCGGGCGCGGCGGCTGGATTAGCCGGGCGCCTACGCTGAAGCGCCGACCGCACGGGGCTGCACGACCGGACGACGGGGCGCGAGGGGCGCGTTGGAGCGTCCGCGGATGCCCCGAGACTTGTAGAAGCGACTACGGTGTCAAGTCGCGCCTTGCCAAAAGTTCAGCGACCTTCGGGTTCCATGGACGGGTTGTGCCAGCCAGCGTGGCATAGCCGGTGCTCGTCACGTGCCAGCCGTGTGCTAGGCGACACGATGGCGGCACGGGGAAGCCGTGCCGGTAGATATCCACGGTCTGCGGCCCGGTGAGGCTAGAGGGCCACAGACCGCCGGGCGCGGCGCCGCGTCCACCATTGCTGCCGATGCGTCCACCACCGCTGCCGCCGCCTCCACCGCCGCTTCCCGCCCGACGATTGCTCCCTGCGCCTCCACTACCGCCTCCCCAACCGAACCAACGCCGGCCGAAACATCCGCGCCCACGAGGCATCGCGCCGGAGAGAGTTGCGCCGCCGGAGATCGATCGGACAGCGTGGGGTGGGGACGGTTTCTAATAGGAGAGGCGGGGTCGGGGCGGTTTCTAAGAGGAGAGGCGGGGTCGGGGTGGTTTTTGTGAGGCGAGCGCGGGTCAGGAGCGAGTAGTGCACTTTATGGGAAGGGAGAGACGCGCTGGGCGTTGACGGCGCGCGAACGAGACGCTCGGTGCACGCGACAATGGCAAGCGATCGCGTGGAGTCCGGCGCAGGCGGCGGCGAGGCGGCGCGGCAGCAGCGGCAGGTGATGCATGGAGTCCGACGCGAGGCGGCGGGCGGCAGCCGGCAAAGCGGCAAAGCGGCGAGCAGCAGCGGGCAGGGGTTGCGTGGAGTCCAACGCGAGGCGAGGCGGCAGCCGGCAGCGCGGCAGCGGGCAGCGGCAGCAGCGCAGCAGCAGCGGCGGCAGGGCAGCGCGGCAAGCGGCAGCGCCAATGGGGAAGCGGCACGATAACAGCGCCGTGCATGCATGCACGCCCGCAGCGTAATGGAAGCGGCACGATAACAGCGCCATGCATGCATGCTCGCCCGCGGCGTAATTGACGCTATGTCAATCCCGGAAAAAATAACCCGCTGTATTTGTATACGTATACGCCGCGGCCGGCCGGGCGGGCGGGCACTTCCAAAAAATATGCCCATCATGCCCCTCGTTACGAAGGGGTATCGGGCAATCTCAGCCCTTCTTGTGTAGCCCTTCTTGTGTTAGAGGGGGTCTACCGAAGTAGAAGTGTTAACCAATAGCAGCCGTCTGAAGATTTTGGATTTCAGCAGCAACAGATTTCATGGCAAGCTACCAAATTCAGTAGCCAATCTTTCTACAGAACTGCAAGCTTTCAACATAGCCAACAACATGATAAGTGGCAACATTCCTGATCGAATTGGGAACCTTGTTAATTTATCATACCTTTTGATGAACATCAACTCTCTTGAGGGTACTATTCCTTCCTCTCTTGGTAGACTCCAGAGGCTGAGCTACTTAGATCTTGGTATGAACAATCTCTCAGGGCAAATTCCACCAACCCTCGGCAATCTCACACCGCTGAATAAACTCTATCTTGGAACAAATTCACTTAGTGGACCTGTTCCATCCAGTCTTAGCAACTGTCCTTTAGAACTACTGGCTGTTCAGCACAACAAGCTCAGAGGTCCGATTCCAGAGGAAGTCTTTCTCATATCCACCTTGTCTAACTTCATGTACTTCCAAAGCAACTTGTTTAGTGGGTCACTTCCATTGGAGATCGGTAGCTTGAAACATATTGCAGACATCGATTTATCTGATAATCAAATTTCTGGTGAGATCCCTGCCTCCATTGGTGATTGCCAAAGCCTACAATTTTTAAAGATGCAAAGGAACTTCCTTCAAGGGAGAATCCCGGCATCAGTGGGACGGCTGAAAGGCCTTGAAGTACTTGATCTCTCACATAACAACTTGTCAGGAGAAATTCCGGAGTTTCTTGGGAGTATGAAAGGCCTTGGTAGTCTGAACCTGTCATTCAACTCCTTTGAAGGTGAAGTCCCAAAAGAAGGAGTATTTCTTGATGTAAACGCAACCGCGGTTGAGGGAAATCAAGGACTGTGTGGTGGTAACCCTGGAATAAAGTTGCCACCATGTTCCACCCACACCAACAAGAAACAGTCTTCGAAGCTTATCATGATAATCTCCATAAGCAGTGCAGTCCTATTGATCATCGTCCTTTTAGCATTGTTTGCATTCTGGTACAGAAGGACCAAGTCACAACAAGCTAACTCAGACTTGTCACTCATCAACGACTTGCACATCAGAGTATCTTATGCTGAATTAGTCAATGCGACAAATGGTTTTGCTTCTGAGAACCTCATCGGAGTAGGAAGCTTCGGTTCGGTGTACAAGGGAAGAATGATGATCCACGACCAACAGGTCACTGTTGCTGTCAAAGTGCTTAATCTCCAACAACGTGGGGCATCTCAGAATTTTGTTGCAGAATGTGAGACACTGAGATGTGTTCGACATCGGAACCTTCTGAAGATCTTGACGGTCTGCTCAAGCATGGATTTCCGGAGCCAAGATTTCAAGGCTCTTGTGTATGAATTTCTACCAAATGGAAATTTAGACCAATGGATACACAAGCCTTATGAAGAAAATGATGGAGACCTGGTGCTAAATCTCATCGGAAGGCTCAGCATCGCCATTGATGTAGGTTCTGCACTTGATTATCTTCACCAACACAGGCCATTGCCAGTAATTTACTGTGATCTCAAGCCAAGCAATATCCTCCTTGATAGTAACATGGTTGCTCATGTTGGTGATTTTGGGCTTGCAAGAGCCCTGCGTCAGGAGGGTAGTGATTTCTTAGAGAAATCAAGTGGCTGGGCTACAATGAGAGGAACAGTTGGCTATGCTGCTCCAGGTATGCTTCCAGTTCCAGGGTTCTACCCACACCTGATCTATTGTATTATCCCTGAAATGTCAAAAGTATACCATCATATAAATATGTAATCTATAGATTTCTTCAACTTAGATAATACAAATGCTTAAACCTATCCCATATTTTAATTCTTATGTTTCGATGATTACAGAGTATGGTTTAGGCAATGAAGTTTCGATCCTGGGTGATGTCTATAGCTATGGGGGGCTGTTGCTGGAGATGTTTACTGGGAAAAGACCAACAGACGGCAAGTTTGGAGAAGCTCTAGGTCTTCACAAGTATGTTCAGATGGCACTTCCAGACAGAGTGATCAATATTGTGGATCACCAGTTATTAACAAAAGACAAAGATGGAGAAAGAAACACCTCAAACCCTGACTTAAAAGGAGAAATAACAATTGCTTGCATCACTTCAATTCTGCATATTGGACTATCATGTTCAAAGGAAATTCCTACAGACCGCATGCAAATTGGAGATGCTTTAAAAGGGTTGCTGACAATACGAGACAAGTTTCAAATGCGTCTTTCAAGTTAACAATTGTAAAGTAATTGAAGGATTATATGTCTCGTGTATATTTGATCTTGATGGTACTATTCAGTTGAGGGCTTGAGGCATAGTAGAGCCTCCAGGCTCCAGCTGCCCAATATGGCCACTATAGTGATGTTTAGCAGCGCCCTGGTATAAATGACATTTCAAGTTTACATATGATCTTATTTGTCCGTAAAATATTCTTACCATTTCAGATGCACAAAAAGATGTAGCCCTAATGCAAAATAGGTCATTTTACTTCAGAATTGTTTGATTTGGTTTTCTAGGTGATTTTCTAGATGTTGTAATTGTTCACAAAATATATTTCCTACGATCACTTGTCCGAGCTATTGCAAATAAATCACATTACGTGCTAGTTTATGCCCCCCCCCCACCGCCCCCGCGTCGTCCTCTCGGGCGACACGGGAGGTGACTAGGGTTTCCCCCCGCGCCGCCACCAGAGGAGGCTGCTGGGCAAACCCGCACGGTCTTCGGTGAAGGTGGCGGCGGGGATCTCGCCGCTCCGTCCCTCGGCGGCCCTGGTCGGAGAGGCGGCGCCATCCCCGCGGCTGACGGCGTTCGCGGCGATGGTTCTGGCCGGTGCCTTTGGCCACGAGGGTGGTGTCGTGGTTCTAAGTCTGACAGTAATGTAGGGGGGTAGGAATGGAGAGGCAAGATCCTAGCTATGGAGTAGTTGTATACGCACGAGTTTTACGAGTTCAGGCCCTTCTCGGAGGAAGTAACAACCCTACGTCTCGGAGCCCGGAGGCGGTCGACTGGATTATGCGTATATGAATTACAGGGGTGCGAACCCTCGACACTGAGGAGGGGGGTGGCTTATATAGAGTTCGCCAGACCCCTCCGGCCCTCAGTTATGCAGGGTTTAAGTTACTTTAAGGTCGGGCGTTACCAGTAACGCCGCAAATAAAGTGTTATGATGACCATAAAGCTACTTAATGACCGACCGCTAGCGCATGGAGTGACTTTAGATCTCCGGCTGTCGAAAGTGGTTGGCTTCATGGTCGAGTGTCTTCGAGTTTGTCGAGTGGAACACTTCGAGTCGATTGAAAGGTGATTCTTCTAGAGATGTCCTTGTGAGGGTATCTTGGACAGGTCCATGACCCTACCCTAGGTACATAGCTTCATCATTAGCCCCCGAATGGATCGAGGTTTGAGTGGGGAAGGAGTTGAACACACTTCCGACCTATTTTTCGTGCTATGAGTATACCTTGCTCTGGATCAATGAACCTAGGTGACGGTACCAACTTCTTTTTCAGTCGCCTTGATCCATTCTTTGTATCCGTCGAGTGAGTTTCTTTACTTGAATAGCTCCGAGTGACAGAGCGGAGGAGATCTTCCGTCTGACAAGTTGTTTTGCAGCTCGCGGATTTCGTGGGATTCGAAGTTCGGGAAGCGCGCGGGGCGGAGGAGGCCGCAGTAATCGGATGGGATAAGGCAGGGACGCCTCGATCTCCGCACCACCTTTTTCGCCACGTATTGCGCGCTGATCGCTATGGATTTGACAGATCGCCTGGGCCTACAAGTCACCACCGGAAGTAACCTCATATAAGGCGCCGGACCGGGTTTTTGAACAAGGCGTTCTCATTTCTCCTCTCTTCGTCGGACTTATCCGCCAAGCGCTTCGCTTTTCGTCCAAGGTGCCGCTGCCCGTCGCGCGTCTCGCGGCGCGACGATGGGGAAAGAGAAGACGGTGGCCCCGAGCGGCAAAGAAAGCGACGGCGAAGGCGAAGGAAAAGACGACCACCGGGTGGATCTTCATCAAGGGCCGCCTCGCCACGGGGCTGGATCTGTAGGCGATCGATCCGCCAAGATTCATCAAGAAGACCTCGATGACTCGCCAATGGAGGACTGATCCCCACGGATCGGGCGCGGCTTCCGGGAAGGAGTCCGAGCCGCAGCCTCGGGAGGGTGAGTGCGTTTTGGCCACCCATGTCTACCGTGGGTTTTCCTTGCCTCCTCACCCTTTCTTTCGGGATTTCTGAATTTCTTTGGGGCACAAATCCACCACTTCACACCCAACACAATCGTATCTCGCTGCTTTCGTGTCTTTGTGCGAGAATTTCTTGGGTTGTCGGCCTCATTGGGGCCTTTTTCAGCACATTTTCACCGTCGCTCCCAGACGGTGAAAAAGGCCAATCCGAAAGGACGAGAGAACACAAGTGATTCAGATGTGTGGGGTCTTGGGGTTCGATGAGAGGAAAAGTTTTTTCCGCCATGATCCTACCCGACTCGGTCCGTGGACGGCAGTTGACCTGGTTTTATCAAAGACCAGCCGACGCCACGGCAGTCGACCGGACTCCCTCCTTTTTCCATGGACCGAGTGAGAAGCCTTCGCTTTGAAGGTGATCCCGAAGAGAAGGCGCAGGTTAAGGTACTGGTCGAACGTGTTGTCCAAATTATCCGTGACGGGTGATCGGTATGGACCTCTTGAAGGTCTTCCTTCGGCGACGATCCAGCCACTTCAAGCTCGAGACCATCCGATGTGGATGTAGTCGGCACCGAGGACACCACTGGATCCACCCGGAGGAGGTCGAGGATGCCACATCGAGGGGTGGTGACGAGCATCACCGGAACAAAGACAACCCTAGGGGAGCCAGAGAATTCTCCACTCGACCAGTCCCACGCATCGACAAGGTTTAACTCTGAATTTCCGATCGTAATTTTAACCATGCAGCTATTTATGCTCCGCCGATTGACTTTTTGTTCTCGCTTGTTTTTCTGCCAGTTCTTATCGAAATGTACTCAATGCCCAACGGGAGCAAGAGCAAGACCTGAAGGGGAGGCGAAGCGGCGGCGATAGTGGATCAAGGCGCTCGACGGAGAGGAGAGCGAGGAAAGTGACGACTCAAGTGACGAAGAAGAAGCCGAGTCACCTCCTCGCAGGGAGAGGCGATCCAAGCTCGACCAAGACCGGCCGAGCGCCCGTGAAAGCGATTGCTCGACCGCCCGCCTTCAAAGCGCCTCGACGCCCTCACCGCTCCGATGAAAAAGCGCCAAAGCAGCCCAAAGTTGTAGTGCAAAGGCCTCGGAAGGCGTTGCCGAAGATTAAGATTGACATCCCCGTCGCTTCTGCGTGAGTGTCTCCCTTTGTATTCACTCGACGCTCTGTGCTGTTTATTTTTTCCTTGAGTTGACCAGATAAACTTTGGAACTAGCAGCGCTGCTACTTCGGGACTTCACCATCGGGATGAGGATGAGGCAATGGAGGATGCAATACCTCCAACTGGGTACGATTTCGTCGCTCGCGTCTTTATTTGGTCGACTCAACCGTAATATATACCATTGGGTGATGCAATTTTGGCGACCGATCTTTGAACAGCTCCCAACATTATTGACCTCCCCGACGATGACGATGAAGAGCCCGAGAGGCCTTTGACGAGGAAAAATAGGAAAACTCCTGCAGACAAGGTGCCACAATCGACGCCGATAGCTGAACCAATGCTCAGACGCCGGTGATGCCAATCGGCTTCATTACCTTCGCCGTACACCGCCGAAAGTGCTCGCCTTCTTCATCGATCGCTCAAGCTCCCGCCGATCCACCTTCAGTTTTGTTACCCATCACGCCCCGAGGACGGCGTGAATGCTGCCAAGGAAGCCATACGCCAAGCAGGTATTATGATGGAGAAGATGAAGATGGTGCGGATGTCCGTCAGCCGCCTATGATGCCACTCGGCTCTCCAAAGCAATGTTCAGGTTAGCAACACGTCGGCTGGTTTTCTTGGCTTGCTCATAGGATATGGTACCTGAAAACTCTCTTTCCAAGGATCTTTGCATCTGTGCACCCACTGGGTGTTTCGACTTGTCACTGAGCAAACCCATACTTTGAGCTGAATTTTTGTTATTGAAGTTTTGGACTAGTGGGGCATGCTGAGTGCACCCACCGGTGTAGTCCCCGAGACTACGGTGGATCATGGACAATGATCGTAGTCTTGACATTTTAATTCCTTCACTCGGTCCGGTCCGCCATGTCGAGTGTAATCGAACCAGTGGGGGCACGCTAAGTGCACCCACTGGTGTAGTCCTCGAGACCGTGGTCGATCACCGGCAACAACTATGGTCTCAAGAACTTGTTTGTTGTTGTCTTTTTTATATATATATACGCCGCTACCAAAAGGTCTCGCCGAGTGTTAATCGAACCAGATGGGGCACGCTAAGTGCACCCACCGGTGTAGTCCCCGAGACTATGGTGGATCGGGAAGTCGACCGTAGTCTTAGTATTTATTGTCTTTGTCTTTTTTCTCTGTAAAATAACCCATCCTCTCTGATTGCAGAAATCTTGTGACCTTGGAGCTCGCTTTGCCGACTTGGAAAAGCAGCAAATTCAACTCAACCTTGACCTGGAGTTGGCCAAGTCAGAGCTGCAGAAGGCCAAAGATGACGCCAATGGTAAGGAAGCTTTGTCGACTGCTTTGTCTTAGACCCGGATTTCATTCTGCTCTTTCTGAACTGAGCGTTATTTCTTTTCAGAAAAACTGAACCAGCTCGTTAAAGAAGGATCACGATCTGGCTGCTGCACAAAAGAAGGCCGACGACCAAACTGCTCGCTGAATGAAGCTGGCTTCACCGGCAAACCGGAGGAGGAGAACGCGAAGATGAAATCTGCTCGATGAAGCCAACAAGGAGGTAACCCGCTTGAAGAAGGATAAGGTTAACTGAACGAGAAGATGGAAGGCATTGCTCGCAGGAGGGATGATCGGAAAGCTATCCGAGGAGCCTCGCCAAGAAGTTATTCATCAAGCTTGAAGGTACATATCCTGCTCCGATCGGTTTATCTTTGTCGACTCGGCATACGAATATTGACTCATCCTTGGACTGCATGCAGAGTTTTGCCGAGACTTCGAGGAGGAGATCGGGCGAATCGAACCAAATTTGGACCCTATCAATTCTCCGTGAAGGACTAAACTGCTATGAACCTGTTCCGACCGAATCCCGTGATCGACGGCGTTGTTGACTATTTGGCTCGACCGAAAGTCGCCACTTCATGGATCGACACAGCACTTTGGCTGTGGGCAACACTCCGTAATCCACCTCGAGTCTCCGATGACTCAACTTAACGAGATCCCCGGCGAGTGCGAGTGGAAGAAGTCTTCGCTCGGTGCGGTGCTGATGTGGCTCGCTTTTGGTTCGTGTCCACTATAAAGAGGCGCGAGAAGATAAGTCGGCAGAATCAAGGTCGCCAACACCAAGAAGCATGATTTCCGATCCTTTATGGAGACTTTCATTGCTGCTGCCACTGGATCGCCGATGGTGTCGACCGACGAGTTCGTCGAGCCTCGCCATCCTCCTCCCGCGGAATGAACAAACATTTATGCCTCACCTTAAATTTGCCTCGTAATGCCGAGTGGATTTTGTAACCAAGAACTCCTTCGGCTGAGAGCCCGAGTACTTTGATCTGCGGTTTGGAACCTTTAAGATTTATCCGAACTTGTTTTACTTCTGAATATGCTTGCATTTGCCTTCGAGTGGACTTTGCTCTTCACTCGAATAGTCTTTGTGTTTGAGATGCAGCTCGAGGTGGAAGATTCAACGACCATGCGCATCATTGCCCTTGCAGGAAGGGATGGAGTACGATATTGCAATCGACCTGCGCCTCGTCAGTCCTTGCGGATCGGGATGGAGCACACGTTGTATTTGTGGCGAGTCTCGCAGGAGAAGGTAGCAATGACCAGATCTCGTCGTCCTTGCGGATCGGGATGGAGCACACGTTGTACTTGTGGCGCAGCTCAAGGAGAAGGTAGCAATGACCTGCACTCGTCGTCCTTGCGGATCGGAATGGAGCGCACGTTGTACTTGTGGCGCAGCTCAAGGAGAAGGTAGCAGTCGAACTACACCTCGTCGTCCTTGCGGATCGGGATGGAGCACACGTTGTACTTGTGGCGCAGCTCCGAAGGAGAAGGTAGCAGTCGACCTGCACCTCGTCATCCTTTCGGATCGGAATGGAGCGCACGTTGAACTTGTGGCGCAGCTCCGAAGGAGAAGGTAGCAGCCGACCTGCACCTCGTCGTCCTTGCGGATCGGTATGTTTTCGAACTTAGGCGAGTACTGGACTGCATCTAAGCCTCCGAGTGAAAGGATTGCTCGTCACTCGGTAGGATTTCTCAAACTTAGGCGAGTACTCGGACTGCAGCTAAGCCCCCGAGTGAGAGGATTGCTCCTCACTCGGTAGGATTTCTCAAACTTAGGCGAGTACTGGACTGCAGCTAAGCCTCCGAGTGAGAGGATTGCTCGTCAATCGGTAGGATTTCTCAAACTTAGGCGAGTACTTGGACTGCAGCTAAGCCCCCGAGTGAGAGTATTGCTCTTCACTCGGTAGGATTTCTCAACTTAAGCGAGTACTTGACTGCAGCTAAGCCTCCGAGTGAGAGGATTGCTCGTCACTTGGTAGGATTTCTCAAACTTAGGCGAGTACTTGGACTGCAGCTAAGCCCCCGAGTGAGAGGATTGCTCTTCACTCGGTAGGATTTCTCAAACTTAGGCGAGTACTTGGACTGCAGCTAAGCCTCCGAGTGGGAGGCTGGCTCACCACTTGGTAGGATTTTTTAAACTTAGGCGAGTACTGGACTGCAGCTAAGCCCCCGGTTGAGAGGATTGCTCTTCACTCGGTAGGATTTCTCAAACTTAGGCGAGTACTTGGACCGCAGCTAAGCCTCCGAGTGGGAGGCTGGCTCACCACTTGATAGGATTTTTTAAACTTAGGCGAGTACTGGACTGCAGCTAAGCCTCCGAGTGGGAGGCTGGCTCACCACTCGGTAGGATTTTTCAAACTTAGGCGAGTACTTGGACTGCAGCTAAGCCCCCGAGTGGGAGGCTGGCTCAATACCTGGTAGGATTTTATAAACTTAGGCGAGTACTTGGACTGCAGCTAAGCCCCCGAGTGGGAGGCTGGCTCACCACCCGGTAGGATTTTTTAAACTTAGGCGAGTACTTGGACTGCAGCTAAGCCCCCGAGTGGGAGGCTGGCTCACCACTCGGTAGGATTTTCAAGTACTTAGGCGAAACGGATTCGCAGCTAAGCCTCCGAGTGAGAGGCTTGCTCGTCACTCGGTAGGAATTTTTTTTTTTTACAAACTTAGGCGAAACGGATTCGCAGCTAAGCTACCCACTGGGGGGTTTCTTACAAAAGCAACAACAATCACTGGGAAAATTATACCACTCTTGTCTTTGATAAATAAACTACAGAGGTATTTCTTATTACATCTCATCCGAGTGAGTACTTAAGTATAAAAGGGGCGGAGCAGCTCCGCATTTTCCAAGCTCGTGGCTCATCAATCTGGCGATCGACATTGTAAAGATGGTACGCTCCATTGTGGAGAACTCTGGTGACGATGAAGGGGCCTTCCCAAGTGGGAGCGAGCTTGTGTGGTTTCTGTTGATCTACTCGGAGGACCAAGTCTCCTTCTTGGAAGAATCGACGCAAGTCTTGCTGATAGATAGTCGATCGGATCAGGGCCATCTCTCTTTCCTCTTCTAGGAGGTCGACTGCGTCCTGTCGGGCTTGTTCTGCTTCATCTTCAGAGTAGAGCTTGACTCGGGGAGCATTGTGAAGCAAGTCTCGGCAGAACTGCTTCAGCTCCATAGACCAGAAAGAATGGAGTTCGTCCAGTTGACCGATTAGGGGTGGTCCTCAATCCCCAAAGAACTGATGGAAGTTCGTCGACCCATGCGCTTGCGTGCTTTGAGATCTCGCATCACCGGGTTTCAGTCCTTTGAGAATTAGACCGCTTGCTCTTTCCGCTTGTCCATTCGACCGGGGTGAGCGATTGAAGTGTAGTCGACTCGTGCCTTGAGAGGCTTAAAAGGCTCTCAACTTGTCAAAATCAAGTTTGACCCATTATCGCGATGATGATATGCGAACTCCATATCGAATATCAACTCTCTGATGAAACGATAGCAAAGGCAAGCATCGAGATTCTTGATAGGCTTAGCTTCAATCCATTTAGTAAACTTGTCGATCGCCACTAGCACGTGAGTGAAGCCGCCCTGCCAGCTTCTCGGGTCCAATCATATCCAATCCCCAACAGCGAAGGGCCCGACGAGTGGAATGGTCTTAAAGGCTGGCGCGGGTTTGTGTGACATATTGAGTAGAACCGACATCCTTCACATTTGTCGACTATCTCTTTCGCCATTTCATTTGCTCTGGCCAAGAAAAATCCCGCCGGTATGCTTTAGCCACAATGGTCCGAGAGGACGATGATGACCACAGTCCCCGAGTGGATATCGCCAAGAATTATTTAACCTTCTTCTAGCGTTATACACTTCGACCGACTCGACCAAGGCTTCCCTCAGATAATTGTCCTTTATCACAAGAAGGCCTTGGATCGACGGGACGATCCGTCGAGCCTCTTCTTCATTCTCTGGGAATTCTTTCCTTAGGATGTACGCGATGTACGGCATCGTCCAGTCGGGAGTGATGACCAAGACTTCCATGATCAAGTCGACCACCGCTGGAACCTCAACTTCAGTCGGATCTGTGGCACTTTTTGGTTGCGGAGCTTCTTCGGTGAAAGGATCCTCTTGAACTGATGGTGTGTGGATGTGTTCCAAAAACACATTGCTGGGAATGGCTTCTCTCTTGGAACCTATTTTTGCCAAATCATCACCTGCTTGATTTTTCACGGGGTATATGATGAAGCTCTAACCCTCGAATTTCTTCTCTAGCTTTCACCGCATTGCAGTAACCAGTCATGGCCGGACTTCTGACGTCCCACTCCTTCATCACTTGATTAACTACCAAATCTGAATCGCCATAGACCATGAGGCGACGGACGCCGAGTGAAATGGCCATACGCAACCCATACAAAAGTGCTTCATATTCTGCTTCGTTGTTGGAGGAATCAAAGTGAATTTGAAGAACATATCTGAGCTTATCTCCTCGGGGGGAAACTAACACTACCCCAGCATCGGAACCATTCAGCATCTTGGAACCATCAAAGAACATGGTCCAGTGCTCCGAGTAAACTTGAGTCGGCAGTTGTTGTTCAATCCACTCGGCGACTAAATCTGTTATTGCTTGGGACTTGATGGCTTTTTTTGCCTCAAACTTGATATCTAAGGGAAGGAGTTCAATCGCCCATTTTGTCACTCGACCAGTTGCATCTCTGTTGTGCAGAATCTCTGACAATGGAGCGTCACTGACGACTGTAATGGAATGGTCAGAGAAGTAATGTGCAAAGTTCTACGTGGTCATATAGATCCCATATACAAGCTTCTGATAATGAGGACATCTTTGCTTTGACAGAGTTAAAACTTCAGAAACATAATATACTGGGCGCTGAACTTTAAAGGCTTTTCCTTCTTCTTCCCGCTCGACCGTAAGTATCAGATCGACAACTTGTCCCGTGGCTGCAATGTAAAGTAGCAAAGGCTCTTTGCTGATTGGGGCAGCAAGCACCGGCTGGGTGGAGAGCAGGGTTTTTAGCTCTGCAAACGCTGCATCAGCTTCGTGAGTCCACTCGAACTTGTCCGACTTCTTCATCGCTTGGTAAAGAGGCAATGCCTTTTCACCGAGACGAGAAATGAATCGACTTAAAGCGCCAAGCAACCAAGAAGCTTCGACATCGTGCACACGCACAGACGCTTCATTCGGAGTATAGTACCAACTTTCTCTGGTTGGCGCCGATTCCTCGCTCGAAACGAAAATCGAGTAACTTTCCGCCAGAAACTCCGAATGTACACTTTGATGGATTAAGCTTGATATCATACCTCCTGAGATTGGCAAAAGTTTCAGCAAGGTCACTCAGCAGGTCGGAACCCTTCCATGACTTGGCCACAATTTCATCCATGTACGCCCACATTCCGATTGATTTGAGTGAGCAAACACTTCAATCATCCTCATGAACGTGGTTCGCATTCTTTAGGCGAATGGCATGGTAACATAACAAAGCACCCAATGGAGTGATGAAAGCTGTTTTGATCTCGCGGGTCCATACAGACGGATCTGATGGTAACCGGAATAGGCGCCTAAAAAGACAGCGCTCACATCCCGCAGTTGAATCGACTATCCGGTCGATGCGGGAGAGGAATGATCTTTCGGCAGGCCCGAATGATATGTTTGAAGTCAATGCACATGCGAACTGAATTGTCCTTCTTGGGGACCATGACAACATTGGCGAGCCACTCGGAGTGGTAAATCTCTCGGATAAACTCCGCTGCAAGGAGTCGAGCCACTTCTTCACCGATTGCTTTTCTCTTCTGTACGGCGGACCGTCGAAGATGTTACTTGACCAGTTTTACCTTCGCGTCGACTCGTAAATGATGCTCAGTCAGTTCCCTGGGAACACCTGGCATGTCAGAAGGTTTCCATGCGAAGATGTCCCAGTTCTCACGGAGGAACTGGGTGAGCGCCTCTTCCTATTTGGAGTCGAGTGTTGTTGAGATATGAGTCGGAGCAGCATTGGGGTCGGTCAGGTGAATGTGAATCATCTTTGTCTCACCGGACGACTGAAACGTTGATTCCATAGCGGGCTTCTTGGCTCGCAACAAATCACTCGGGTCTGCAGTTTTCTGGTATTCCTGCAGCTCTACCACTACCATCTGAGCATCGGCGATCTTTGAGCCTTTCTGAAAACACTCTTCCGCTTTCTTCCGATTGCCGGTTACAGTGATCACACCTTTGGGGCCCGCATCTTCGCTTAAGGTATACATAACATGGTCGAGCCATGAACGTGTATACGCCGGCCTTCCTGCAATAGCGTGATAAGCACTCGAAATCCACGACTTCAAACGCCAACTTTCTTTGCGGAAATTCTTGGAGTCCCCGAAACCACATCAAGAGCAATCGACCGAGTGACTCGCCTTCTTTCCGTGAATGACTCCATGGAAACTCATGTTGTCGGTAGTGAGCCCGACATCGGAATGCCCATCCCTTTCAACGCCTCTCGCATACAAGATATTCGCACTAACGCCACCATCCATCAAAACTTTAGTCACCGAGTGCCTTCGACAACCGGGTCGACCACCAAAGCTTGCCTCCCGTGGGTGGCTATGTGCGGCCGGTGGTCGACCGGTCGAATGTGATGGCAGTCCGAGACCATTTCAAATAATTGGGTGTCACCGAGCGACCATATTCACTTCTCGGTTGATAACTTTCAATCGACTTTTGCTTTCAACGCCAAGAAAATCATCGTGGTGGAATTGACCGGGGTATCCATCATCACTATCTTCCTTGTTTTCAACTTTGTCCGACTCCTTTTCCTTATCTTTGGGTTGTTTCCTTGAACCGCTGATCAAGAGTCGACATCGCCGAAAGTGGTATGCTTTGGGTAAATGAGTTTACCCTCTTCATTTTTCTTTGTGTGAATGTGGCATGGCAAGTCTAATACATCATTTCCGCCTTGATCCTTCACTTTCTTGGGGTTCCAAGGCCCTTTGGGCTTCCCTTGCTTTCCTTGAGTCACGGCCAAGGCTTCTCCAGAGCAACTGGCTCGGCTTTCCGCTTCGCTCCGACCGAATTTCCTCCTCCGTTTCATGAGCGATCGACTTGTGCTTGCCACTCCGGTGCCGATCCTCTTCTTCACCATTAGCATACTTGGTGGCAATCTCCATCATTCGACTCGAGACATGTCTCCGGTTCGACCAATTTCAGATTCAGTTCTTCAGATTTAACGCCTTCCTTGAAGGCACAAACCGTCGGTGATCCGACACGCTCTCCATCAGTGATGCAACGTGATCCATCTCTCGATGTAATCCTCAAAGTTTCATTTGTCTTCGCACGCAAGATTGCAATTCACAACCCTCGCTGGTCGCTTGTGTCCTTCAAATGTTTTGACAAACACTGGAAAGATCTTCCCAAGTGTAAATGCTGTTGGGTGCTAACTGGTTCAGCCACGCCGTGCCGAGCCCTCCAACATAAGAGGCGGTGTTTCATGGCCACTTCATCATTGCCGCCGCCAATCTGAACATCCACTCGGTAGTCCTCAAGCCAAGTATCGGGTTTGATTCACCAAGTGAACTTATCGACTCGGCCGCCAACCCGGGTTGGGAGGAATCACCGCGCCCCGATGGCTCTCCCGAAGCACTCGTCCCGAGACGCACTCGCCGCCGGTGGGTACATCTCTGCTATGACCTCCTCGGTGAGCTCGCTTCATCGACCAAACCTCGAACGAGAATGGATCTCGCATCAAAGCCTGATTCTCAGGGTCGACCGAATCCTTCGCCAAAGACCGAGAGGACGCTCACATCCCATTGCCGAGGCATCGATGACCCACTCCTTGGGGAGGGTGGGCGCCGACGCCGATCATCGCGATCGAGTCGGTGATCATATCGCCACGGTTCCTATATCGATCTCGCCGGTCTCCACGCCTCACGCCGAGGGCGATCTTGGGCTGTGAGCCGATCGAATCAGATCGCAACAACGGATTTGTGGATCCTATTCCACGATCGTGATACTGCCTGAATTCTCGATCTCCTGCTGCCCGGAGTAATGCTCGATTCGCAATAAGCCTCCGCCAGCCTCGGATCCGAAGGCTGAATCGACTCGCTATACGGCCGCAATGCTAAATTTTGAATTGAGTTCGATATACCGAGTCGGTGGCTGAAAGAGCCGACGCCGATTGATGTCGAGACCCGTTGTCGCGCTGTTTGCCGAGTACTCGCCGGAGATTCTCCACGAAAGCGCCAGCCAAGTTGGCTGCGCCTTCCAAGGCACGGGCCTCGAGGTTTCTCCAACGATAGGAGTGTGAAGTGCATCCATGTTCCGCGGCGAAGTTCTTCCTCTGCAGCGAAGTGAGCGGCTCGGGAGGTACTCTTCATGGGCATGCGACGGCGCGCCGCCGCCGCCATCGCCGGGCGCGGGAAAGCCGGAGGATCTGCGGGTCCATCGACCATCGTGACTTCCGCCGCCGGATCATCGCTGTCGCGACTCGGATGCGCTTCGGAGCCGCCGAACAGTCGTCAGAGAAATTGCCGGCTCGATCGCCGCGACTTGAGGGTGGCCGATCGGCGAGCCACCGCGGCCTCACCCACCGCGAAGACTCGACCGACCGTAACGCTGCGCCGGCGGGCAACAGGAGGGCGGACGCCACAGAGCCGACCGACATCGGGTCGACGGTTGCCGCAAGAGGACGCCACGGATGCATCGCTGAAGCGCGCCGCTTCGCGAACGGGGCGCGGCGACGCCGAGTGGTGCCTCCTGGTTGCGGAGTCGCTGGCGACGAACACGAAGCGCCGAGACGGATCTCGTGGCCTCGCCTAAACCTCCGCTCAAACCATGATGAAGGGGATCGGAAAAACTGCAACTTCTCCAACAAGTCGCTAAGACACCTGCCCCACGGTGGGCGCCAACCGTCGTGGTTCTAAGTCCGACAAGAATGTAGGGGGTAGGAATAGAGAGGCAAGATCCTAGCTAGGAGTATTTGTATACGCACGAAGTTTTACGAAGTTCAGCCCTTCTCGAGGAAGTAACAGCCCTACGCCCTGGAGCCCGGAGGCGGTCGATCGGATTATGCGGTATGAATTACAGGGTGCGAACCCTCGACACCGAGGAGGGGGTGGCTTATATGGAGTTCGCCACACCCTCCGCCCTCGCTATGCAGGTTTAAGGTACATTAAGGTCGGACGTTACCAAGAACGCCGCAAATAAAGTGCTATGATGACCATAAAAGCTACTTAATGACCGACCGTTAGCGCAAGGAGTGACTTTAGAT
The DNA here is from genome assembly GCA_021605205.1 of Aegilops longissima. Lineage (NCBI taxonomy): Eukaryota > Viridiplantae > Streptophyta > Magnoliopsida > Poales > Poaceae > Aegilops > Aegilops longissima. Next base: position 249,062,837 of record CM038681.1, read on the forward strand.
CTCCCGCTGTCGAAAGTGGTTGGCTTCATGGTCGAGTGTCTTCGAGTCTGTCGAGTGGAACACTTCTGAGTCGATTGAAAGGTGATTCTTCTAGAGATGTCCTTGGGGAGGGTATCTTGGACAGGTCCATGACCCTACCCTAGGTACATAGCTTCATCAGGTGGTGAGGTGCCAGCGGGTGGCAAGCGCGGAGCCAAGCGACCTTCCTCATTGCCGGATAGGAAGGGTTGAGTTCTTCCCCATGGCACTCTCCTCCCTGCAAGTTCGGTTGCGGCTCGGTTGCGGAACAAACGGAGGTTGGTGGTGTAGGATTGGGACCGGAAGAAACTTTGGTCGGCGGGCTTAGCCGGCAGCGGCGACGTCTTCTGGCGTCGTTCTCCTCCTTGGAGGCGCAGCCGAGGTCCCTCCTATCCACCCCGACCCCCCTCCCGGATGAAAGTCCAAAATCCGCCTTGGATTGGGCGGCGCCGGCGCCATGCGCGTCGTACCCTCCATGGAAGCGCCGTCCTGGGAGGCTTGGATTTTCGGGAGATGGTGCTTAGCGTCTCATCTTCTCTGGAGAAGCTCAAATCGAACGGATAGAGCAGATGGTCCAACTACAGAACTTCTTCTTTTTCATTACTTCCATGGTCGTGCCCCGTGGCACGGCAGCACCTCCCTTGGATCTTTTCCGGGATCTTTACTCGTCGTTGATCAAGGAAGCTAGAAGGAAGATGGGTGGACCGCGCTTACGGCTCTATACCCCAACCCAACTTGCTCTGGCCCTGGGTCCTCCCGCATCTCTTCCTCGGTAAGCGGACCGTGGAAGCTGGGGAGTCAGCAGATACGGGTACTAATTCACATTTCTGTCGCTACCCCGTGGTATTGGAGCTTGTAGTGATAAGGATTTTTAGACCTGGAGGAGATCCATAAGAACCAAGTCGTGGAGAAGATAGCATCAAACTGGAGATAATAAACCTAACTCTCCGTGCTTTAATCGAGAAT